>SATZ01000350.1:0-39155 GCA_004335205.1 Ascochyta viciae-villosae
TAGCAGTCTCTAGAATTAAATTACAGAAGAATAAAAAGCAAGCAAATCTAGAGGATATAAAGCTATACTAGCAATATATAGGTAGTCTAATCTACCTAACAACTTACACTAGACCTAATTTAGCGTTTAGTGTTTATAGCTGCGTAAGACATATGTCTAATCCTGCTAAAGAACACTTTATAGCAGTAGATAGAATATTTAAATATCTAAATTATACTAGAGAAAATAGTCTATACTTCTAATTACAATTAGCACCTCTATTACTAGGTTATACTAATGCTAATTAGGGGGGTAACCCAATTACTAGAAAAAGTACAACCAGTTTTATATTTATGTTTAATAATACTCCTATTAGCTAGTTAAGTAAACTACAAAAATTAACTGCTTAAATTAACTGTAAAGCAGAATATATCTATCTAATTAGCATCTATAAACAATTAGAGATAAATAAGCTTCTAAATCTAAAAGAAGAAAAATTCTATCTATTTAGTAATAATTAACCTGCTATAGCACTAGCAAATAATCTAGAACATTACTTAAAAACAAAGCATATAGATATACAATATTACTTTGTAAGAAAAAAGATTCTAGAAGAAATAATAGATTTAAACTATATATCTACAAAAGAACAACTAGCATATATATTTACAAAAGCGCTAAATATACCTACCTTTACAATGTTATTTAATAAACTAAATATTATAAAATAGATATACTGCTTAAAGGGGTATGTTTAAATATAAAATTATTAAACTAAGCAATATAACTATTCTTACAGCTAAATAATTAAATAAAAGTTAAATTACAAAAAACACTTTTAAGAAAGTTACAACAAATAGATTATAACCTAAAATATTTCTAAGTGTTTCTAGTATAAGCTCTAAGAAGCTAAGATAGGAGTAATATAATACTTCTAAACCTGAAAAAAGGTATAACATACCTAATAAACAAAATAAAAATATTACCTAAGCTCTAGCATAAATAACTAATCTAATATCTATATTAGAAGTTGAAATAGTACTTACAAACACAAAAAAATCGTGTAAAACTATTAGTACTAAGCGTAATATATTATAAATTACACTAGCTCTATTTAGACTAGATTTATTACTAGTTAGTGCACCTTAACTGAGCTTAGTATGCATACAGGACTAGCGAAGCTAGCGTAATAAATTTATCTAAATTAACTTTTTAACACTTAGTTTACAATTGTGCTAAAACGCGTTTTCTGTAATTACTAGTAGTTTCAACTATATTACCCTACTAAACTAAGTAGAATCTTTACACAAATAGTATTGTAATACGTCTAAGTTTTTAAAACAATTTAAAACACTAGTGTGTTTTAGATATAAAACTAGTGTATTAAACTATAGTACAACAAACGTTGCAATCTACTGTCTCTAACAATTGTTTAAGCTAAGTGTTTTACTAGTACTTAGAGTTAAGTCTATCTAAAACTTAGAGACAAATCTATCCGAATATTGTATAGATTATTCGTCTAATCTTATTGTAGTTATATACTGTACTCCTATACTGCAAAAATAATTAATTAGTTTAACTATCACTTCTACTTTTTTACAATACCTAGCTACTCTTCCTCTATTTAATAAATAGGCACAGTATCTATAGGCGTATATCCTGCTCTAATTAAGTCTTAGATTAGCTGTAAGTACTCTTACCTGCTCTAGTTTATACTAGTAGAAATAGTAAGTAACTTAGTAATTAAGCTCTTTATTAGGACTCTGTAGATTGTTTAAGTGCGTTAGACTTATATTATAAAGCTATACTACTACTATAATAACTTCTAGCTAGAGCTTCTTAGGTAGGTTAGCACTATTTCTTATTCTAATAGATTTAGTAATTATTTCCTGGTCGACTTACTTAGCTACTCTATTAAGTTTATATGTGTATAAAGGTAATTACTTAATATTAATCCTTTATTTAAGCGCCTAGTAATTATATATAGAGCTCTCCCTCTATAGAAGTATAGTAGTGTTATTATTTTAGCTAATCTTATAGATTTAGAGCTTATACTAGGTAGTAACCTAGCTTAAAAAGTTCGTAAGTACCTGTAAAATCTTAACTTAAGTTTTACTCTATAGAGTATACATAAAGAGCTTTCTACTATAGTACTTCTTAATTAAAAGCACCTAAAGCTCTCTTCTTCTTCTAATTAGTATATTAAATAAATTCTACCTAATTCTCTTAAATAGCTTAGCAGGCTTTTTGTGCTTTTATTAGAAGATTACTTACTTACTATAGGTTGTAGCATAGATCTTACAATTCTTCTAAAGTGTTCTATTAATAAGTACGCTGTACGCTTCTTTTACTAGGGCCTATAGTACTCTAGATCCTAGGTATTCTATATATACGTGCTATAGGTGCTCTAGAAAGCTTCTAGAGTATATATTATAAGATTATTTTATTACTACATTTAGAACAGAAGAGTTAAGATAGTAGGAAAGTAGCTTATTTTTAAAGGAAGTAAGGTTGTAAGTATACTTAAGCGTAGTATATATAATACTCCTATTAAGATTATTAATATAACTAATATATAAAGAGCTATCTAGCTCTAGGTACTAAACTTCTTTTTCCTAAAGGCGTGCTTTAGATATAATGTTAATATAGAACCTCTTTACTACTATAATATTTTAAAGGATTAGATTCTTAGTATATAGGCTACGCTTTCTGTAAAGAGCGTTCTTAAATAAATAAGTGCCTTATCTACTAATAGGAAAAGCTTACGTGCTAGCTTCTACTTTATTAGTATAGTTAGAGGGTTTAAAGGATCTACGTATAAGTTAATTAGAGCTGCTAACAAGGTAGGTAGTAGCTCTAATATCTAGAATACTACTGTTAGATAGTAGATAAGCGTTAAAATCTATAATGTTATAGACTCTAGGTAATAGTAAGTTAGTAACAGCTATTATCTTAGGGTTAATTAGAGCAGCCTATACATTGCCTAAAAACTCTGCTTTAACTAGCTAGGCTAATTCTATAATTGCTAAAAGAGTAGCTACTGTCTACTTAGCTTGCTTAGTTATTTTCTAGACTTTAGAGTACTTATTACTGTTAAGCTAATTAAGTACCTTTTATTAATAGGTTTAGCTTATCCTAACTAGTAGTAAGAAGTTCTCTTTAATAGCTGCTTAGAGGTAACAGTATTTAGTTACCTTCTACTTATATATAATGTTAACCTTCTTATAAAAGCAGAGATAATTATTAGAGCTTCTAGTATTACTAGAGGATAAGCTTTTATTATTTATATCTTATTAATTTCTAAAAGTAGCAAATACTCTAGGATTATTCTTACCTAAACTAATAGTATACTTATATATTAAACTACTAAACACCCTACTTACTTGTTCTAAAGTAAGCAGTTTAAGCTTTAGAATACTATTCTAGATAATCCTTTAGTGTATTAATTAAGCCTACTCTAGGGCAATCTTATAACTTAAGGTATCTAAGAAACTCTATACAGTAAGCACTCCTTTAACTTCTATAAGCTTATATAACTTAGCTTATATATAGAGGTATAACTACTTATAGTACTAGTCTTAAAAAGCTACTTATCTCTACTTAGCAGCTCTAAGGTGCTAATAGTATTTAGCATAGACTTAGTTTTAAGTGCTAATATTAGTAGAAGCAAGCTTCTTCTTTAGTGCTTAGATAAGCAATTAAAGACTAGTAGAGTTATTATTAACAAGCTTAACTATTACTAGTAAGACACTTACTAGTAACACTATAGTATTAACCTAGTTCTAGAGCTTTTAGAGTTACTCTGCCTGTACTATCTACTTACTTACTTCTACCTTATACCTTATAAGCTCTTAGTTATAGATCTTAAGGCTTAATAACCTAATATAGACTATAGATATAATATAAGGTATTACTACTAAAGGTTACTTAGTTAAAGTTTAGGTAGATTAAGCTAGTAGAGGCATGTTAGTAGACTTAAAGAACTTAGTATTAGATAACTTAGATTCTTACTGCTATACTGCTAGTATAGGTGCTAGTGCTAGTAAAGGAGTTAGAGTAGGCGTATTTAAGCCTATTATAGGTAGCCTAGGTACTCTATAGTATAACCTACTAGCGTTAAGAGCATCTAGGTTAATAATTTCTTATATATTACATAGCTTAGCGTGCTAAGAAAACTAGATACACTAATTAGGCTAGTTAGCACGTAACTTAAGTTAATAAGGTCTAGTTAGAATGCTTAAGAGAGCTTATGTATTATAGCTAACAAGCTTAGCTATTATAAGTAGATCTTAGAGTTTAAGAGAAAAGATAGGTAAATAATTAAAGTAGATAAGCTTAGTCTTACTAGCTCTTATAAGTGTATAGAAAGATCTACTACTTTAGAAAGCTAGGCTTATAACTGTAACAAGCTAGTAATAGCTACCTACTTATAGTAGGTAGGCCTAAGCTTCTAAGTAGCTAGTAAAAAAAGGCCTAAGGCTCTTAGTGCTAAGTAAAAGAAGGATAGAAGAAAGCTGCTAAGGTAAAAGGCACCTACTAGTAGGTTATACTATCTTATCTTAGTAGAATCTCTAATAAGAGCAGTATTCTACTTAGTTAAAAAGCTTAAGGTTATTAACCCTACTACTTTCTAGAAGGCTAATATAAGGGCACTATAGGTAGGTAAGAAAGTTAAAATAAAAACGTATAGTATTAGATAAGATAAGATAAATTCCTAGAGATTAAGC
The DNA here is from genome assembly GCA_004335205.1 of Ascochyta viciae-villosae. Lineage (NCBI taxonomy): Eukaryota > Fungi > Ascomycota > Dothideomycetes > Pleosporales > Didymellaceae > Ascochyta > Ascochyta viciae-villosae. The sequence continues at coordinate 4,707 of SATZ01000350.1, forward strand.
TTCTAAGAATTAAGAGGAATATATACGTATGTAAAGGCACTAAGAAGTAACTATAGTTACTCTAAGGTATTTCTAAAGGTTAGTATACTTAAGGTAGAAAGCTTTTTATAATAGCCTTCTCTCTTCTTATAGTTTATTATAGACTACTAAACTCTATATACTAATACATGCTAGTTTAAACTCTAAAAAACCTTTAATATAAAAAGAAAATAGTTAAGAGAAAGCTAGTTTACTTATTAGAAGGTGCTTAAATCTATATATTATATTAGCACAAAGAACTCCTTATAAAGTACAGCTTATATTAGTTTACTACTTACTAGGTAACCTTACCTATAGATCTCTTAGTTTTCTTAACTTAAAAAGCTGTAGTTAAAACTATTAAAAAGTTAAATAATACTTTAGTAGATTACTAAATAAATATTTAGCTAGTACTACTTTATAGGGTGTCTATAGCCTTACTCTAGCCCTTTAAGAACCTAGTACTCTTAATCTAGTAGCTTTAACCTCTAGAAGCATAGTAATAAAAGATATAGAATAAACTATATAGTGTTTATAGCAGGTTCTCTTTATAAGGTACTTATAACTATACTATAGTCTTTATAAAGCACTACTACTCTAAGTCTAAAGACTATAGTTACTTAGGAGCTAGTGTTAGGTATAGTAACATGCTACTCTAAGCTATTTTAGTATAACAACTTATCTCTTAATAGATTACTTAAGTGTTTAGTCTCTTTGTTTATAAGCTCTATAGAAATATTCTAACTTTTATTTTTAAATAACTATAGTTACTAAAAGTATAGATAGTTTACCTAACTACTATAGTAGTTTAATTAATTATAGTATTACCTTTACCTAAGAAGTACTTTACTTTGTACTTACTACTAGTTTATATAGCTTCTACTCTACTTCTACTATACCTTATAGTATACTGTACTTATTTACTAGTATAAAGGTATCTAGTTAGTACTTAAGAGTTGTTCTTTTTCTATATAAGTAGGTTCTAAGCAACACGCTGTATATAGGTAGCTTACTATAATAATATTAAGTATTAATCTATAATTAGATTAATTCTAGTATAAAAGCTTATTAATTTAATTATATAGTATTAACTATACCTTAATTTTAAAGTAAGTTATTATTTACTCTAAGCTTAGGACTTTGTAGATAGATAGCAAATATCCTATTAGGTATATATTGTTTCTTACCTAACTATATAAAGTAGAGGCGTTTAATTGTTTAAAAAGTAGGAAGTAAGGTAGTAGAATATTAGTAGAGTAGTAGATAGAGGTAAGAGAGTTGCAGTATATAAAGAGTAGATACCTATTAAGTTTTACACTTTAGATAAAGTCTGTAAGTAATTATTAAATTAGGTCTTAGAGATAAATACAAGAGCAGAGAACTAGACAAAGTAGTAAGTAGTATACGTCTAGGACCTTTGCTACTTAGGTGCTAAAAAGAGTATAGAGTAGACTATCTGTTTTATAAGTAGAGTAAGATATTCTAATAATAAAGTTAATTAATAAGGTTAAATATGTACTATAAGAGTTATGTTCCTATAAACTATATACTTTAATAATAGTAGTAGTAATACAGACTAATTAGTGTTGTGTATTCCTTAGTTACACTAAGCACTAATTATACTAACTACACTAAGCTTAAATAAAGTTATATATCCTCCTAGTCTCTTACTAAGTACTAATACTATTATTATTACTTACTAATATTTATTCTATTGTTATAATAACTATGCTATAGCTACTATAAGTAGGTAAATCCTTCTATATTCTACAGATTGTAACACTATCCTCCTTCTATCTTAGCTTAGTTCCTTAAGCTTATTTATATAAAATAGAGCTCTTTCTTAATAGTTAGTTAAGTCTTAAAAATACTAAATTAACTGCATATCTTAAGTTTAGCTTATAGTTATTTTCTATATAAACTTATTAAGTTCTTTAAAAAGAATATAGTATAGAAATACAAGACCTATATAAAGTATTACTATATATACAAAGTTTATTTTTAGTCTAGAAAGTGTAGTAAGTATATTTGTCTAGAGTAATATTATAACGTAAAGGTAACTTAATCTAAGTTTACTTAAATAGCGTCTAAGAAAGAGAAGTTATTTAAATATATAAAAGATAGTTATAAAGTATAAACTAAAGCGCTCTAAGTATCTAAAAAGGCTATAGAGAATCTACGTATAGCTTATATATATAAGAAGTAGTTATAATAATAAATAGATTTATTAGACTATTATACTAAAAAAGCTATTATAGTAAAGAAGTATAGTATTAAAGAGTAGAAGCAGCTAAAGATAGACTATAAGTTAACTAGTCTGTCTAACAAGTTCTAATTATTACCTAGTACCTAGGGTGCTTTTAAGAGTTATCTCTTAGGGTACTAAGAGAGTAATATAGCTTTGTTTAAGTAGTTTCTTTAAATTATTTTAATATCTACGAGTAGTTTATAAGGTACGTAGTTAGTTTCTCTATATTTTTTTTAGGTCTAGGTAACCTAACTATGTAACTAGGCACTTATTCTAGACACCTTTCTTCTATTATTGTATTATTTTTTTAACTTTCTACTTATTATTAATATTAACCTAGTAGTAGAAGTCCTTCTAGATTAGCGTTTTAGGGTTAGCTAGTTCTAGTAAAAATATATAGAACACGAGATAGATCTTTATATTATTAGGTAGAGTAAGTCTATAGTTAACTAAGCTTATTAGCTTAGAAATAAAAAATTGTCTAACTTTACTATAATCTAGTTTTTTTATAGGTTTTTGCATTTAAAGGTTTTCTATAAGAAGATAGACTTTATTTCTTTCTTTTAGCTAAGGTACTGTTTTTTATTTCTAGTTAATATAAGAGATTACTTGTTCTTAAGCTTTGCTAATGTTTTCTAGTATTTTCTTATATACTTCCTCTAGTTTCTAAACTATAAATTTTGCTAATTCTGTTTATACTAGCATATCTAGTACTCTACTAAAGAGATTTAGGTGTCTTCTGTAATTTAAGAAGAATAGTATTACGCTAGTTACTTTTAATAACTTGTTATTATATATTATCTATACTATAGGCAATAGCAAAGCCTAGTTATCTTGCTGCTAGTTGCTGTATATTTATAGAAATGTTTCTATAGTCTAATTTATACATTTAGTCTTTTTAACTATCTATAAATAATAGGCTGTAGATAGCTTCTTCTTAGTACTAATAGCTTCTAAGAGTGTAGTCTAATAGTTTAATATAAAGAGCTTATCTCTTTTACTAATAATTATTTTAGGAATGCTATAGTGCCTAATAACTTAGTTTAAGAATACTTAAGTAAGCTGCTCTGTAGTATAGCTATATTAGAAGAGTATTGCCTCTATAGCTTTTGTAAATTCATTAACTATAATAAAGATTAAGTCGTACCTATATCTTATAATAAGGTTCTTAGAGATAGGTAACTGTATAATAAAATTTATTGTAATATTTATTTAAGAGGCTGTTAGTAGCTCTATTGCCTATACTTCTTTATATTTAGTATACCTGCTGTATTTATTCTTCTAGTAATCTACATAATCTTTAATATACTTAGTAACCTTATCTTCTATATTTAGAAACTTTTAATATCTCTAAAAAAGTTCTATTTTCTTTATAATACTAGAGTGTCTATAAAGTAGGTAATTATTATAACTAGCTATAATTTCTTTCTTTAATTCTTCTAGTACTTCTAATAAAATACATTGTTCTGCTTAAACCTATAACATATTATTAAGCTACTGCAATAGTTCTAATAATCTATCCTTGTTTAATCTAAGTATATTACATTTATTAATTATCTTATTTTCTATTAGGTTATATTGTTAGCTAAGTATCTTAGCTCTACTATTCTTCTTTCTTAGTATATACAGGATTTTAAATTGTTGTTTAGATAACTAGCTTAGAAATAAGTAGGAGATAGATTATTAATTTATCTGTAGGTGTCTACTAAGGTTACTATTTATATGCTTATTAAGCGTCCTGTGCTCCTATTAGTTAATTACTTAGTATACCTAATATAGGCGATTAATGCGTTATATACATAGTATAAGCAAGAAGAGATTTAAATCTATTAGTAAGTTAGCCTAACCTTAGATAGAGTAGGTCTAGGTAAGCTAAGCTTCTAGTAAGTAGATCTAGCGTTTAGTAATGTTGCAATACACTTCTTAAGCAAGTTAAGCATATAAGACTTACCTATTTAGAAGATTACGCTAGTTTTTTATTAGAGCGTATATTACATGTGCTAAGGAATTAGTAAGTAAGCTTTATATAACATAAATCTATTACTTATTCTACCTTCTATTTTAGTATACTCCTACGCTATAGTTAAGGTTAGTACTCTTCTAATTAATCTACATCTATATTTGTTGCTTATACTAATGCCTATAGAAATGTTCTACTACGTAGAAGGTGTATACTACTGCTATATCTGCTGCTTAATCTTCTTGTGTATGCTCTGCCTTGCTTACTATCTTGTTAATTCTAAGCTCTATAAGCTTACTGCTAGCTTCTCTCCTAGGCTTACTACCTTACTAGCTGTTGCTGCTGCTACTATTATTGCTATTAGCACTGCTGCTATGCTTCTTCTTCTTTGCGCTGCTCTACTTATACTCTGCCTTGCTCTTACCTCTACGCTTACTCTTACTACCTTACACGCCTTTAGGTAATAAGAAGAAGTAGATGTTATCTCTGCTCTATGCTCCTACTTCTAGCACCTATAGTGCTAAAACAACCTAGTATAAGAAGTTATACCTAGAGTATATTAATAGTGTCTTAGCTAGTTGTTTAAATAGTAAGTGCTATAATTACTTAGGTAGCAGCTCTTATTACTAGCATTGCGCCTCTAGGTATAACTATAACTTCTAGTAAGATCTTCCTACTTCTTTATCTATTAATTGCTAGCTAATATATATAGCCTTTTACTTACTCTCTCTAAGGCCTGTAAGCTCCTAGTAGCTGTATAGTATAATCTGCTACCTACAGACTTAGTTCTTAAGAAATTAAGAACTAAGTTCTATATAGTATTAGTAGTTACTAAGGTTGTAGTTGCTGCTTATAGTCCTCCTTTGCTGCTATTCTTCTCCTTTAAGCTGCTTATATCTACACCTACTACTTCTACCTCTGCTGCTAATGCTACTACTAACAAGAATAAGGTCTGCGCTCTAGGTAAGCGCTATAAAAAGAGAGCTGTTAAGCTTATTAATACTCTTATTAATAAGTTTATTAGTAAACTCCTTTTTATTTAGATTAGGCCTAAGGCTATAAAGCTTTACTTCTTAATAATACCTTATTCTCTCTTTTAATCTATATGTGTACCTATACCTTACTCTTCTATAACTATTATAATTATATCCTTAAAATTAAGCTAGTCTCTAAACCTCTTAAACTGTTACCTTTATAGATTTTTTGTTAATCTATCTACTAGTATACTATTTGTAGAGAGGTAAAGTACTTTAAATATACCTGTAGCGTACTCTTATTATAACTATATATTTTGTATATTTATATAGCGCAGCTGTGTTATTATACGCTTATTCTCTCTAACTACTAGCTTAATTATTTGCTAGTTGTTATAGAAAATTATCTAGGCAGCTCCTAGAATTAGTATAAGCTTATTAAATAGCTGTTTAAGCGCTATAGTCTCTTTAGTAATATACTTAAGTGCTAAAAGCTTTGCCTTAGTAGTAGAAGTAGTAACAGTAGCTTACTAGGACGCTTTCTATACTATTAGCCTACTAAAGAGCATTATAAGGTATTTATAGAAAGATTGCTATGTCTTAATATTATTAGCAAATAAGGTGTTACTATAAATAAGTAGCTTAGCTCTACTGTGCCTGCTGTACTAAATTAACTAATACCTAGTTTAGTATAAGTAGACAATTATCTAGTATACTGCTTTAAAGTGCTCCTTACTTAGGTTAGTAAGGTATAGAGATAGTTTAGCTGCTGCAAACGCTATATCTAGGCGCAGCATAATTATAGTATATAGCACTAATTTAACTCTTTCCTAATAGCTCTTAATTTTCTGCCTAGTAGCTTCTCTTATACTTTTTACTAGATCTACAGTAAAGAGCAGGGTATATAAAAAGAGTCTAGTTTTATTAAAGTTAAACTTCTTAGCAATTTTGTTAATATACTTGTTATAAACTAGCGTTATTATCTACTGTTCCTAGTTTCTAAGTACTTTAATATTAAAAAACTATTATACTAGACTACGCTTTTTAATTATATAGGCTACTACAATTATATCTACAATATGCTTAGCTTCTAAGATCTAGGTAGAGTAGTATATTACTAGTATATTGTTAACGTAGAAGAGCAGTATTATCTAGTAATTACTGCTAAAGAATAAACAAGGCTCTTCTTTAGATACTATAAGCCTAGTTGCTTTTAGATTTTAAGAGAGCTTCTTATATTATAGAAGGGGTAAGTTTTTTAACCTATATAGTGCTTATTTAAGGCAGACGTATTTCCTAAGTATCTTATACCTATCTAGTAGCTTATAGGTTACTACTAGCTAGTAATCCCTGTAGGCGTGTAAGAAGGCTTTAACAATGTTATACTATATAATTTCTAAGTTAAATTTATCTGCAATTGCTATAGCAGTTCTAAAAGATCTAGCAGCAAGCGTTGCTATATAGGTAGACTAGATTGTAATAATAACTTAGAAGTCTCTATATACTACTCTCCTAGCTTTGCACTTAAGAAAGTAGCTATTCTAATCTAGTTTGTACGTAAACACCTATTTAAGTAGCAGTAGCTTATTATCTCTAGTAAGTAAATTAATTACTTTCTAGGTACCTGCGTTATATAGAGTAGTAATCTCTTTACTTATAGCTTGCTTAAATAGCAGTCTATATAGGTAAGAGAGTAGATTTCTTTATTATTATAAAGGGTTAAGTAATTAGTCCCTGTATAGCTGTTAAGCTTAGCTTAGAACTAGCAGTTACTTCTTCTTTATCTCTACTAATGCTTATATTACAGCATATACTGTTTTAAGTATATTATTAGTTAATCCTGTTAGGATTAACTTATCTAGTAGGTAGCTCTCTTTATAATCTGTCTAGCAGTTATATAAAAGAAAATAAGCCCTTAGTGTATTACTTCTAAGATCCTCTAGATCTAGATAGCCTAACTTTCTGCTTCTTCTTACTAGTTGTAAGCTTAAAGTGTGTATTGCCTCTAATTAATTTAAGTCTTCTGCAGTAGCTACGTTGCCCTTAATACCTAGAGCTGTAGAAGCAGCACTCTTAGAGTGCATAGGTACAGTGTTATATTACTTAGATCTCTCTAATCTTACTTCTCTTAGCAGGCTTACTCTATTAGGTAAGTGCTCTTCTTAGAAGCTACTAGGGTGTGCAATGCTAGGCTTAAGTATAAGCTTTAGTGTTCTTAAACCTAAATACTCTAGATTCCCTACGTAGATTCTCTATAACTTACTAGCCTTGTTTATTACTTATGTAGGAGATACTCCTTATTTAGTATAATCTACTAGCTAGCTAGGCAGTTAATTATTATCTTGTAGATCCTTACTCTTTAGCTACTACTAAGAGTAACCTAGATTATTAGTGCCTGCCTGCTTATAGGCTGCTGCGTAGAGCTAATTAAAAATACTTTTAAACACTTCTTCTACATCTCTAACCTTATTTTTATACAATAGATCTATAATTAACTTAAGCCCCTCTTATAGGTACTCTACTGCTTTCTTATCCTTATAGAATAAGCTCTTATTAAAAGTAACATTATGTGTAGTTATAACCTAATTAAGCTTAGAGATCTATATCCTGTATATATTAAACGCTCTATATCCTACTAGATATCTAATATAGCCTCTTAGGGTTACTTTAAACCTCTACTTATTATGCCTAGCTGCTTGTTCCTTGTTTAGGGGATAAGCTTAGCATCTATAAGCATAAATTCTACTCTAATCTAGCTAGAGATCTGCTAAGTAGTAATATATTTATTCTAGTTAATAGTACTTAAAGTACTACCTAAACTAATTATCTAATACTATATTAGGAGTAATAATCTTATAGCTATAAAATAGGCTTATATTGTACAGCTATGTAGCTGCTACTACTACCTCTAGCTAGAGCTTAGCTAGTAGGTTAGCTCTACTCCTTATTTTAATTAACTTAGTAATAATCTCCTACCTAGCTCTTTCTATACTTCTATTTAGCTTATATGTATATATTAGGGTGCTCTAGATCTCTATACTATAATCCTCTACCTATACACTAAATTATAATTAGCTATGCTAAGGTAGTGTAGCAATATTATTGTCCTAGAGAATTATAGATATATAGAGCTTATAACATGTATAAAGAACATTTATAAACTTTTTAAATACTCTTATAATCTCTTCTAACAACTTAGTATAGATTAGGTAGGTATAGATCTTCCTGCTATACTTATCTTTAATTAGTAATATCTATACCTCTCTTAGATAACTCTTAAGTATATTAAAGAGATTCTATACAATTTACTAGTATAGCTAAAGAGATTGCTCTTTTAGCCTCTTAGATATAACTTAACTAGTATATATTATAGTATAGTGTTTGCACTGCTAATATAAAGTTCTATTAATTCTAACATTTTAGGTGTTCTTTACAAGTGCCTAGAGTACTGTAGGTCCTAGATACTCTACTTAGGCATGCTATAGATCCTTATTATTAGATCTAGGGTAGGTAGTCTATAACCTAAGCTTCTAAGTAGATAGAGTTACGCTTATTATAGCTAAATAGATTAACAGTAGCTTGTATTCTATAAAAGTAAGGTTATAATAGCGCGTTAAAGTAGCTAGTACAACGCTCTTCTATAATAAGCTAATACGCAGTGTTAAATCTAATCCTAAATACTATACTCTTACCTTCTTTAATTAGGCTTCTAACACTATATTAACGTGAAATCCCTCTACTATAGCAATGTTGTAAAGGATTAGGTTTTCTGTACGTTCTCTACTCTTCCTATGTAGTACTTTCTTAATTACTCTAGTGCTAGTGCCTAAGATTAGGAAGGATTAGGTGCTAGCCTCTATACAAGTAAGCTTCTTAGCCTTCTAAAAAGTAGTAGAATTAATAAGATTAAGCTTATTAACTAAGTAGAGAGCTACTCTATTGTCTAGAATAGTACTGTCTAATAAGAGATAAGTATTAAAGTTTATAGTTAAGTAGATCCTATGCTCTATAGATTAAGGTACTATTAAGTTAAGATCTATTAGTACTACTGCAATTAACTCTAGGTAGTTGCTGCTGCTTATTATAGCGTTGTTACTATCCTTTATCTATCTCTTCTTAATAACCTTATTCTTCTAGTCCTTATACTTAGGTTTATTAAGGTGTTTTAGAATCTCTTTCTTAACTTAATTACTAGGGGTAAATAGTTTACCTATAAGAGCTTTCTCTAATAGGGTATAGTTAATTAGCTTCTAAAAGTGCAATTATCTGTATAGGCAGTTAATTTTCTCTTAGTTAGATTAGTTGTTTAATAATAACTATGTCTAAGACTATGTCTAAGCTTGTTAACTTATAGTAGTAAACACCTTACCTAAGCTATAGAGAGCTTAAACAGAGTACTCCTAAAGAAGACCTAAATATACTCTACTAACTTTATCTAGAGTACGCGTCTTGTTACCTAGTACTAAGTTCTAGATAATTAACTATTATATAGCCCTAGACTAGTCTAGAGTAATCTTTATTAATAAGTCTAAGAAGTTGTATACTGCAAGCTTACCTTCTATATTAGTAATCTTAAGAGCTTTAGCCTTGCTGTATAGGAGGTTCTACTCCTAGTGCTACTTTTTAGGATTCTGCTAGCTCTGCCTAGCCTTTTAGAGATAAGCTTAGTACTATACGTATACTAAGTTCTTCTTACTAGCATTAAATAGAGCTAGTTCCTTCTTTAGTACTTTAATTAGAGCTTAGAAAGTTAACTTCTTCTCTTTAATAAGCGTTATTATAGCTAGAGTTATAATTGCTAAATCTACTATAGTATTAACCTAGGTCTATAGGTTTTGCAAGTGCGCAGACTAGAAGGCCTAGTTACTTAATTTAGCTCTATACTTAGCAATCTATATCTTGTATAGGTTAGCAGCGTCTAAGGTTGTTAAGCTAGGTAGCTCTAGCCTCTTAGGCTTAGCTTTGTAGATTAGGATTGCATCCTTAGCTAATAGATTAACCTACTCTTATATTTTCTTACTTATAGTATAGAATTAGAGTTAGATATACTATCCTAGCTATTAGAATTAATTAGTAAGCGTATAAGCTCTCTTAGGGATTAGGGCGTTAGTTATTACATAGATTAATTAGAGTTGTAAAGATATTAAGAGGAGTAGTTACTAAGCAGTATATCCTAGCTAAGTATATAGAGGGAGATTGTTTTAGTCTTAAAAAGCTAGGCTTATAACTGTTGTTTAGATAACTAGCTTAGAAATAAGTAGAAGATAGATTATTAATTTATCTATAAGCGTCTACTTAGGTTACTATTTATATGCTTATTAAGCGTTCTGTGCTCCTATTAGTTAATTGCTTAGTATACCTAATATAGGCAATTAACGCGTTACATACGTAGCATAAGCAAGGAGAAATTTAAATCTATTAGTAAGTTAGCTTAACCTTAGATAGAGTAGGTCTAAGTAAGCTAAGCTTCTAGTAGGTAGATCTAGCGTTTAGTAATATTGCAATATAAATTTGTACTATTCTATTAGTTTAGCCTATTAAACCTGTCTTTAATTAAGTACCTTAGTTATAGTAAACTATACTAGGTTCTTATACTCTTTGTAGATAGTAAGGTCTAAACAACTTTCTATATAAATTTACTAATATTCTAGAGCTAATACAATTGCTAAGAATTCTTTATTATATATATTATAGTACTCTTTAGGTTCTGTAAACTTACGTAAGTATTAGGTAATTAGGTACTGTAGTCTATCTTGTTTCTAAGTAATATATACTCTTAATACTAAATCTAAGGCATTAGTTCTAAATTAAAGCAGCTTTCTGCTCTTAAATATAATTATAGTAGGTAGCTCTATGCATACTTCCTTAAGTAATTAAAGTAAGTCTTTCTGCGCTTATTCTTACTTAAATAGTACGTTCTTCTGTATAAGCTTAGTAAGTAGCAAGGCTCTAAGAGAGTAATTCTTAATAAAGTAGCAGTTAAAGTTAATAAACCTAAAGAACTCTTAAATATTCTTAATAGTTTTAAGTGTTAGCTAATCTTTAACTACCTATATTTTTATCTTGCTTATCTTAACTCTATACCTTTCTATAACAAAGCTAAGGAACTCTACTTAACCCTTATACTATTTACAATTTTCTAGCTTTAACCTAAGGTCTGCTTTTACTAAGCACTTTAATACTTATAATATATAGACCTTATATTCTTCTAGTGTCTTACTAAACGCTAGAATATTATTAAGGTAGGCTACTACAGTAATATCTAGGTGTGCTTATACTATATTATTAATAAAGGCCTAGTAAACTGCTAGTGTATTAGTAAGCCTAACTAGTATAAATGAATACTTAATTATCTTTAATAAGTTATAAATACTATCTTCTATTTATTACCTTTCTTTGTATATATTAGGTTATACACTTTTTAAAAGTTAGGTGTAGTAAAGAACTTTGCTTCTAATAACTAGTCTTATAGTTCTGTTATATTAGGTAGCAGATAATAATTCTTAATAGTAATTTTATTAAGCTTTTAGTAATTAGTATAAAGTAATACTTTACTGTCTTTCTTTAGTATAAATACATTAAAGAATCCTACTAGAGATTTAGTATTTCTAATAAATTCTTTTATAAAGTTCTTCTTAATATAGTCTCTTAGTATCTTAAGCTCTTTCTTAGATAACTAGTATATAGGTGTTGTTTAGATAACTAGCTTAGGAATAAGTAGGAGATAGATTATTAATTTATATGTAGGTGTCTACTTAGGTTGCTATTTATATGCTTATTAAGCGTCCTGTGCTCCTATTAGTTAATTGCTTAGTATACCTAATATAGGCGATTAACGCGTTACATACGTAGCATAAGCAAGGAGAGATTTAAATCTGTTAGTAAGTTAGCCTAACCTTAGATAGAGTAGGTCTAGGTAAGCTAAGCTTCTAGTAGGTAGATCTAGCGTTTAGTAATGTTGCAACACACCCCCTAGGCAAGTTAAGCACGTAAGACTTGCCTGTTTAGGAGCTTACGCTAGTTTTTGTTAAGGCGTGTGTTACATATGCTAAGAAATTAGTAAGTAAGCCTCCTACAACACTAATCTGTTGCTTATCTTACCTTCTGTTTTAGTATAACCCTGTGCTATAGTTAAGGTTAGTACTCCTCTAATTAATCTACACCTACGTCTGTTACTTAAACACTAATACCTATAGAAACGTTCTACTGCGCAGATAGCGCACACTACTGCTATGTCTGCTGCCTAATCTTTCTGCGCGCGCTCTGCCTCGCTTGCGCTTGCTATTGCCTTACTCCTAAGCTCTATAAGCTTACTGCTAGCTTCTCTCCTAGGCTTGCTACCCTGCTAGCTGTTGCTGCTATTGCTATTAGCACTGCTGCTGCGCTTCTCCTCCTCTGCGCTGCCTTGCTTGCGCTTGCGCTTGCGCTCTGCTTTGCTCCTACCCCTACGCTTGCCCTTGCTGCCTCGCACGCCTAGTAATAAGGAGGAGCAGATGTTGTCCCTGCCCCCTGCTCCTGTCTCTAGCACCTATAGTGCTAAAACAACCTAGCGCGAGGAGTTGTGCCTAGAGTGTATTAATAGTGTCTTAGCTAGTTGTTTAAATAGTAAGTGCTATAATTACTTAGGTAGCAGCTCTTGCTGCTAGTGTTGCGCCTCTAGGCACAACTACAATCCCTAGTAAGATCTTCCCTCTCTTTTATCTGTTAATTGCCTGCTAATACGTATAGCCCCCTGCTTGCCCTCCCTAAGGCCTATAAGCTCCTAGCAGCTGTGCAGCGTAATTATCTGCTAGCTACAGACTTAGCTTTTAAGAAATTAAGAACTAAGTTCTGTGCTGTGTTAGTAGTTGCTAAGGTTGCAGTTGCTGCCTATAGCCCTCCTCTGCTGCCCTCCTCCTCCCCTAAGCTGCCTGCGCCTACGCCTGCTGCTCCTGCTGTTAATAACAACAACAACGCTACTGCTGCTAAGGCTAAGGTCTGCGCGCTAGGCAAGTGCTATAAGGAGCAAGCTGTTAAGCTTATTAATAGTCTTATTAATAAGTTTGTTGGTAAGCTCCTCTCTGTTTAGATTAGGCCTAAGGCTATAGAGCTTTACTCCTTAATAATACCTTATTCTCTCCTCTAATCTATATGTGTACCTGTGCCTTGCTCTTCTATAACTGCTATAATTATGTCTTTAAGATTAAGCTAGTCTCTAAACCTCTTAAACTGTTGCCTTAATAGATTTTTTGTTAATCTATCTGCTAGCATACTATTAGTAGGGAGGTAAAGCACTTTAAACGTACCTGCAGCGTACTCCTATTATAACTACATATTTTGTATATCTATATAGCACAGCTGTGTTGTTATACGCTTGTTCTCCCTAACTACTAGCCTAATTGTTTGCTAGTTATTACAGAAGATTATCTAGGCAGCTTCTAGGATTAGTATAAGCTTAGTAAATAGCTATTTAAGCGCTATAGTCTCTTTAGCAATGTGCTTAAGTGCTAAGAGCTCTGCCTTAGTAGTAGAGGTAGTAACAGTAGCTTGCTAGGACGCCTTCTAGACTATTAGCCTACTAAAGAGCATTATAAGGTATCTATAGGAAGATTGCTAAGTCTTAACGTTATCTGTAAATAAGGTGTTACTGTAAATAAGCAGCTTAGCTCTACTGTGCCTGCTGTACTAGATTAACTAATACCTAGTTTAGTATAAGTAGACAATTGTCTAGTGTACTGCTTTAAAGTGCTCCTTACTTAGATTAGTAAGGTATAGGGATAGTTTAGCTGCTGCAAACGCTATATCTAGGCGTAGCATAATTGCAGTGTATAGCACTAATCTAACTCTTTCCTAATAGCTCTTAATCTCCTGCCTAGTAGCTTCTCTAGTGCTCTTTACTAGATCTACAGTAGGGAGCAGGGTATATAAGAAGAGTCTAGTTTTATTAAGGTTGAACTTCTTAGTAATTTTATTAATATACTTGTTATAAATAAGCGTTATTATCCTCTGTTCCTAGTTCCTAAGTACTCTAATATTAAGAAACTATTAGACTAGACTGTGCTCTTTAATTGTATAGGCTGCTGTAATTGTATCTACAATGTGCTTAGCTTCTAAGATCTAGGTAGAGTAGTATATTACTAGTATATTGTTAACGTAGAAGAGCAGTAGTATCTAGTAATTACTGCTAAAGAACAAACAAGGCTCTTCTTTAGATGCTATAAGCCTAGTTACTCTTAGTGTTTAAGAGAGCTTCTTATACTATAGGAGGGGTAAGTCTTTTAACCTATACAGTGCTTGTTTAAAGCAGACGCATTTCCTAAGTATCTTATACCTATCTAGTAGCTTACAGGTTACTACTAGCTAGTAATCCCTGTAGGCATGTAAGAAGGCTCTAACAATGTTATACTGCATAATTTCTAAGTTAAATTCAGCTGTAATTGCTATAGCAGTCCTAAAAGACCTAGCAGCAAGCGTTGCTGCGTAGGTAGACTAGATTGTGTTAATAACTTAGAGATCTCTATGTACTACTATTCTAGCTTTACACTTAAGAAAGTAGCTATCCTAATCTAGTTTGTACGTAAACACCTATTTAAGTAGCAGTAGCTTGTTATCTCTAGTAAGTAAATTAATTACCTCTTAGGTGCCTGCGTTGTGCAGAGTAGTAATCTCTTTGCTTGCAGCTTGCTTAAATAGCGGTCTGTGTAGGTAAGAGAGTAGATCTCTCTATTATTGTAGGGGGTTAGGTAATTAGTCCCTGTGTAGCTGTTAAGCTTAGCTTAGGACTAGCAGTTGCTCCTTCTTTGTCTCTGCTAACACTTGTATTACAGCATGTACTGTTTTAAGCTTGTTGTTAGTTAATCCTAATAGGATTAACTTATCTAATAGGTAGCTCTCTCTATAATCTAACTAGCAGTTATATAAGAGAAAGTGAGCCCCTAGTGTGTTACTTCTAGGATTGTCTAGATCTAGATAGCGTAACCTTCTGCTCCTCCTTACTAGTTAAGAGCTTAGGATTAGTGCTACCTCTAATTAATTTAAGTCTTCTACAGTAGCTACGTTGTCCTTAACACCTAGAGCTGCAGAAGCAGCGCTCCTAGAGTGCGTAGGTGCGGCGTTATATTACTTAGATCTCTCTAATCTTACTCCCCTTAGCAGGCTTGCTCCTCTAGGTAAGTGCTCTTCTTAGGAGCTGCTAGGGTGTGTAACGCCAGGCTTAGGTATAAGCTCTAGTGTTCTTAGGCCTAAATACTCTAGATTCCTTGCGTAGATTCCCTGTAACTTACTAGCCTTATTTGTTACTTGTGCAGGAGATGCTCCTTATTTAGTATAATCTACTAGCTAGCTAGGCAGTTAATTATTATCCTGTAGATTCTTACCCCCTAGCTGCTGCTAAGAGTGACCTAGATCTTTAGTGCCTGCCTGCTTATAGGCTGCTGCGTAGAGCTAATTAAAAATGTTTTTAAACACTTCTCCTGCATCCCTAACCTTATTCTAATGCAACAGATCTATAATTAACTTAAGCTCCTCTTGTAGGTACTCTACTGCTTCTTTATCCTTATAGAATAAGCTCTTATTAAAAGTAACGTTGCGTATAGTTATAACCTAATTAAGCTTAGGGATCTATATTCTGTATATATTAGACGCTCTATATCCTACTAGATATCTAATATAGCCCCTTAGGGTTACTTTAAAGCCCTGCTTGTTACACCTAGCTGCTTATTCCCTGTTTAGGGGATATGCTCAGCATCTATAGGCAAAAATTCTACTCTAATCTAGCTAGAGATCTGCTAAGTAGTAATAGATTTGCTCTAGTTAATAGTACTTAAAGTACTGTCTAAACTAATTATCTAATACTGTGTTAGGAGCGATTATCCTGTAGCTATAAGATAGGCTTATGTTGTATAACTACGTAGCTGCTGCTACTACTTCTAGCTAGAGCTTAGCAGGTAGGTTAGCCCTGCTCCTTATCTTAATTAACTTAGTAATAATCTCCTGCCTAGCTCTTTCTGCTCCTCTATTTAGCTCGTGTGTATATGTTAGGGTGCTCTAGATCTCTATACCTTAATCCTCTGCCTATATACTAAATTGTAATTAGCTACGCTAAGGTAGTGTAGCAACGTTGTTGTCCTAGAGAATTACTAATATACAGAGCTTATAACGTGTACAAAGGACGTTCGTAAACTTCTTAAATACCCTTATAATCTTATCTAATAACTTAGCATAGATTAGGTAGGTATAGATCTTCTTACTGTACTTATCTTTAATTAGCAACATCTATACCTCTTCTAGGTAACCCTTAGGCATATTAAAGAGATCCTACGCAATCTGCTAGTATAGCTAGAGAGATTATTCCTTTAGTTTCCTAGATATAACTTAGCTAGCATAGGTTGTAGCACAGTGTTTGCACTGCTAACGTAAGGTTCTGTTAATCCTAATGTTTTAGGCGTTCTTTACAAGTACCTAGAGCACTGTAGGCCCTAGATACTCTGCTTAGGCATGCTATAGATCTTTATTATTAGATCTAGGGTAAGTAGTCTATAATCTAAGCTTCTAAGTAGATAGAGTTACGCTTATTACAACTAGATAGATTAACAGTAGCTTGTATTCTATAAAAGTAAGGTTATAATAGCGTGTTAAAGTAGCTAGTACAACGCTCTTCTATAATAAGCTAATACGCAGTGTTAAATCTAATCCTAAGTACTATACCCCTGCCTTCTTTAATTAAGCTTCTAACACTATATTAACGTGAAATCCCTCTACTACAGTAACGTTGTAAAGGATTAGGTCTTCTGTACGTTCCCTGCTCTTCCTGTATAGTACTTTCTTAATTACTCTAGTGCTAGTGCCTAAGATTAGGAAAGATTAGGTGCTGGCCTCTACACAAGTAAGCTTCTTAGCCTTCTAGAAGGTAGTAGGATTAATAAGCTTAAGCTTGTTAACTAAGTAGAGAGCTGCTTTGTTGTTAAGGATAGTACTGTCTAACAAGGGATAAGCGTTAAAATCTATAGTTAAGTAGATCCTGTGCTCTATAGATTAAGGTGCTATTAGGGTAGAGTCTATTAGTGCTGCTGTAATTAACCTAGGGTAGTCTTTAGCACTTATTGTAACATTGCTTTCCTTTATCTATCCCTTCTTAATAACCTTAGCCTTCTAGTCCTTATACTTAGGTTTGTTAAGGCGTTTTAGAATCTCTTTCTTAACTTAATTACCTAGGGTAAATAGTTTACTTATAAGAGCTCCCTCTAACAGGTTACAGTTAATTAGCTTCTAGAAGTGTAATCTTCTGCATAGGCAGTTAATCTTCTCTTAGTTAGATTGGTTGTTTAATAATAACTGTGTCTGAGACTGTGTCTAAGCTTATTAACCTATAGTAGCAAACACCTTGCCTAAGCTATAGGGAGCTTAAACAGAGTGCTCCTAAAGGAGACCTAAATACACTCTGCTAACTTTATCTAGAGTAAGCGTTGTTTTGCCTAGTACTAAGCTCTAGATAATAGACTGTTGTATAGCTCTAGACTAGTCTAAGGCAATCTTTGTTAACAAGTCTAAGAAGTTGTATACTGCAAGCTTGCCTTCTACGTTAGTAATCTTAAGAGCTTTAGCCTTGCTGTACAGAAGGTTCTACTCCTAGTGCTATTTCTTAGGATTCTAGCAGCCCTGCCTAGCCTTTTAGAGATAAGCTTAGTACTAAGCGTGTACTAAGTTCTTCTTACTAGCATTAGATAGAGCTAGCTCCTTCTTTAGTACTTTAATTAGGGCTTAGAGAGTTAACTTCTTCTCTTTAACAAGCGTTATTATAGCTAGAGTTATAATTGCTAGGTCTACTGTAGTATTAACCTAGGTCTATAGGTTTTGTAAGCGCACAGACTAGGAGGCCTAGTTGCTTAATTTCGCCTTATACTCGGCAATCTGTATCTTGTATAGGTTGGCAGCTTCTAAGGTTATTAAGCTAGGTAGGTCTAGCTGCTTAGGCTCAGCGTTGTGGATTAGGATTGCATTCTTAGCTAATAGATTAACCTGCTCCTATATTCCCTTGCTTATAGCATAGAATTAGAGTTAAATGTACTATCCTAGCTATTAGGATTAATTAGTAAGAGTATAAGCTCCCTTAGGGATTAGGGCGTTAGTTATTGCGTAGATTAATTAGGATTGTAAAGATATAAGAGGAGTAGTTACTAAGCAGTGTATCCTAGCTGAGTACACAGGGGGAGATTGTCCTAGTCTTAAAAAGCTGGGCTTATAACTGTTGTTTAGATAACTAGCTTAGGAATAAGTAGGAGATAGATTATTAATTTATATGTAGGTGTCTACTTAGGTTGCTATTTATATGCTTATTAAGCGTCCTGTGCTCCTATTAGTTAATCGCTTAGTATACCTAATATAGGCGATTAACGCGTTGCATACGTAGCATAAGCAAGGAGAGATTTAAATCTGTTAGTAAGTCAGCCTAACCTCGGATAGAGTAGGTCTAGGTGAGCTGAGCTTCTAGTAGGTAGATCCGGCGTTTAGTGACGTTACAACAATAGGCCTAAAGAGTAGTTCTTTCTCTTTTAAGAGCTTACTCTAATAATTCGAAGATTAATACTTAGGTAGCGCTTTTATAGATAGCTCTTCCTTAAATATCTAGGCGTACTAATAGTATATTTCTAGTATAGTAGAGGTTATACTGTTTTTCTCTTTTATTATTATAGAGGAGCTTTTAGAGTCTATACAATTTACTACTCTATCTTAATATATCTAATAGTTTTAAGAGATATTATTAATCTTCTTCTTATCTACTAACTCTAGTATAGGTTATAGAGTACTAAAAGCTTCTTTCTATTTAGTATAATAGGGAGCTTAATAAGGTTATAGGTTCTAATAGAGTTAATAGTAAGACTCTAAGTGCTCTTATTTATCCTTCTAAAAAAGACTTCTTACTTAATTTAAATCCTTTCAACTCTTTAACACCTTAGTACCTCTTATACCTAGAGTTAAGATATTAATACTAACAGTTATTAAAGTAGTTACTATTAATTAACAGCTGTATTAATATTACTACATTTAAATTATTATCTCTAGAAAAGACAATATATCTATATTTATTAGTTAAATAAATATTACAGAAGTTATTAGTGTACCTATACTATTATACTCTAGCTGTTAGCTGTTTTGTGTTTTAATTTTGTAACTAGTGTTTACAAAGGTACTTATTTAGTATATACTATAAACTAGCACTATTAAAAGGTTATTAATTAGCACTAGTTCTTTAATAAATTATAATATTAATTTTAAGTCTTACTAAAACATAAAAAATAGTTATTTATATCTACTTTCTTATAGTAAAGCGTATCTGTATTAAAGCTAGTATATCTAAAAGACAATATATAACTAAAAAACAATTAACCACTAAAGCTATGCCTAGCTAGTAATTATCTCTACGTCTTTAACTTACTTTTTTTTACCTAAAACTTTGTTACAGACTACCTTAGAAGTAGTAACCTAAGCTACTCTATCTCTTCTAGACCTTCTATATCTCTTTATATAAATAAATAGCTCTTAAAAGTTCTTAGCGCCTGTAATATATATAGGATAATGCTAATCTGTCTTGCTATATCTATAGCCTGCTGTAGTGTTGTAAGAAGAGCTAATAAAGTACTATAACTAAACATATGCACTTATATTACTTTATTAATATTAAATTTAATATAAGAGATACTGTTAATAGGAAAGAGTTAGATATATTTAATGCTATATTACTAACAAAGTGCCTAGTTGCTAATAGGCATAAGGGCACTAATTATATATACTTAGAGCAGAGTTTTACGCAGTTAAGGTTACAGTAGTTTAGGTCTTAGTTATAACCTAGGAGCTAGTGCTTATAATAAAAGCTTATAAGAGTAGTAGAGTTGTAAGTTTATTATATATACTATATTTAGAGTAGAAGGTTAAAAAATATTTATAAGTACAGACACTAGCATAGAAAAAAGAACTTTCTAGAATTATAAACATTAGTAACTATATAGGCGTGTTGCAGACTCTTCTTATGATATTAGCTACTTTCTAGTTAGGAAGTTATTGCCTATAATGCCTCTTATTCTGCTAAGATTATTAAGTTTATAATAGAATTAGAACTGTTTAGTAGGTGTTAAGCTTTTTCTACTGTAGTTTATTATTAACTTAGACTTTAGAGTTAGTTAGTATGTAACTTGTTAAGTTACTTATTATATAACTTACTTATTATTAGGTTTATATAAAATGCGTGCTTAAACTAAAATCTATTAAGATATTTTATTAACATGTATATAATTTATTTAGTTTAGAAAGACACAATAAAGAAGGGTATATAGTAAAAAGTACTATCTAGTACAAGCTTAATCTCTCTACCTATAGCACTAAAATTGTAATATATATATTACAACATAAGTTTATTAAGAACCTAGTAAACGCATCCTATATAATACTAGAGCTAGAGTAACTTAGTAAGTTTAATATTAAGTAACTCTTAATAAATCTAAGAGTTAACAGTATACCTTAGTAAGTAGGTAAGACTTAACATCTACTTACTAGTTAGAGACTAGAATCTCTAGATTTGTAGGTTAGTAGGTTAAGAGGTTAGTGTCTACTAACTATAGGTAATTACCTTTTAACTAGAAAACACTAGCCTATTTTATAAGAGAGGCCTAATAACCTAGCTATAAGACTTTAATCCTACGCCTATAACATTATATATATCTACCTTTTTAACTACTCTAAGCAACATATTATTTAAAAGAATGTCTAATAAGAGATACTAGCTTCCTTTATATGCTCTAAGCCCTAGAATAATACTAAGACCTAGACTTCTCTAATACTAGCAGCGTAAAAGTATGCCCTAAGTATACCTACTTAGTACTATTACGCCTATTAATAATAAGGCCCTATATTATAAATAGAGTATTAATTATATATAACCTCTCCTTATTAATAGTATCTTCTACTGCTAGTTTAATATTAATAAAGTAATAAGGGTATATATATTTAGTTAGCACGTCTTATTAGCACTTGCTTTAATAATACTAGAGTAGGCTACCTAAGCTATAAGATAGAATAGAACTATTCTAGGTATTCTTTTTACAGGCTCCTTTAAAGAAGTAGGTTTGCTAGTCTTTAGAAAAGTAGAAACTGTATAAGGTATAGAGTAGCTTAGGTTGTTGCTTATAAGGTAGTTAATAGTTAGTTATTAATAACAGAGTTATTATAAGTGTAAATAAATAGAACTGCTGCTATAAAATTAAGTCTAGAGTCTATAGAATAATAATAAATAGATGTTATTGTTTAGAAGAATTAACTTCTAAGGAGCATAAGGCAATACTGTTACTGTAATTGCTATTGTTTATAGCACTATTACAAACATATTAGATAAGTTTCCTCCTAAAATCTAGCTATAAAATTAAGATATAAAACAGCTAAGGGCTAGATTAACACGTATATTACAATCTTTTGTGCTACAAGTAGAGGAACTAGGCTTGTTTTAGTTACTACTTTTTATTTTATACCTCTATTTATTTTACTTCTTTATAATAATTAAATTATACTATTATATATAATAGTTGTTATAGAGCAATAGAAAGTATTCTACTCCTAACTTGTTTTTATATTGTGTTGTCTATCTATTATCTCTATATATTTAGTGCTATAGGTAGAGAGATTAGGCTTGTTTTAGTTAGTGCTTTTTGCTGTATACCCCTCTTTATTGTGTCTTCCTAAACTAAATAAATTATCTCTATATATAGTCTATAAAAGGTTAATATATTTAAGATTATAGAAATCTAGAATATACTATATATAAAGATCAATAGCAGCTAAAAGTAGCTAGCTTATTGTCTATCTCTATGTGTATTCTAATTCTTAGTTGCTGTAAGGAGCTAACTTCTAAGGGAATTTGCTAGTAAAATACAAGATAGATTTAATAGAGAATAACCTCTAGAATAAAGGTTGTAGAGATTCTATAACTCTGTTTTAGACATATTAGCTCTGTAGTAGGGCTCTAGTCTATACTAGAAAGCGTAAGCTAGGGTAGTACTAAAGTAGTATACGCTAAGAAGCTAGCACCTAAGCCTAGCCTATTATAGTACTCTTTTACTTATTCTTTGTTTATTAGCGCACGCCTTAGTTAAAATAACTCTATTACCTACTCTCTACTTTCTATATTTTTTATTATAGTATGTTTTAAGTCTATACGCCTTTCCCTTATAATCCTACTATAATCTAATAACTTAACTACTCTACTCTGCTTAATTTTAATAATAGCACTTTCTAGATTACTAACTACGTTGTGTTCCTTTAAGAAGGTGTAAGGTAAATAAGTAAGTTACTCTATTATTACCTGTAGTTTACTTATTTACTAACTCTTTTACCTTACTTAGGCCTGTAGTACTGCTCCTGCAGATCCTACCCCTTCTACTACTTACTTAGCTAAGAAGGTAAGGCTTATAGTAGAAGATATTGTGCTTAAGAATAAGAAGATTAAGAAAGCCTTTAATAATATTCTAGCTAAGGACTAGGCTAGAGTTCTAGGTAAGTAGTCTTTATAAACTTAATACACTAGTAGCTTTATAGATTCTAAGGTCTATATTAACTATATATTGTCTAAATAAGTCTACACCTTTACTGCTAGTAGCTGCTTAACTAGCTGCGCTTTCTATATTCTAAGCTATTCTTACTACTATAAAGTAAGTTTCTACTTCTTATTTTTAAGTGTTCTCTTTTCTAGCTAACTATCTACTAGGCCCTGTATAAGACTTAGAAAACTCTAAATAAGTACTATATATTCTTATAGTTTACTAAGAGTAACTCTATAAAGCTTCTAAATATTATTAAGCTTATTTAGGCAGACTTTAAGAAGAGAAGAACCTTCTATATTACACTAATCTTATATCTTAGCTTAATACCTACTTATCTACTACTAGTTATAAGACTAAGTAGTCTAAGTATAAAGCTAAGGTTAATAAAGTTAAAGCTTATCTCTTTACTACTATAGTTCTTATAGAGCGCACTGCTATTACTGCTAAAGAGGCAGTAGTCTAGATTAAGACTCTAGTAAGTTATTTCCCTCTTTTCTTACCTGTTTTCTAGAGTAATTACTAATTCCTTACTTAATATAGCTTACTGTTAACTTAACACTGTTTATACACTTTACTTACTTTAAGGCTAACCTCTATACACGTCTTAAAATCTCTTCTACTACTAGATATAAGAACTTTGTTTAAATACTTATTAAGAAGATTACTAACACTGCTACAGGTAATAAGGATAATAGTAGTAGTAGAGGTTCTGCTAAGAGTAGTGCTTAAGTCTTCTCTTATCTACAGTGTTTAAGATTTTTAAGCTAAATAATACCTAGGCTTCTAGCTCTTTTCCTTTATAATAATATAGCCTCTATCTAAAGTAGTCTATTCTAAAGAATAGACTAATGTAATAAATAATCTCTCTAATAAACTAGTGCTCTTCTTCCTGCTTATACCTGTCTCCTCTTTTTGCTTATACCTGTCTCTTCTTCCTGCTTCTCTCCCTCTTCCTCTATTAGAAGTAAGAGAGTTAGTTATACCCCTCTAGAGATTCTAACTAGAATTTTAAAGGTAAGTTCCTATTCTTATCTTTTATATCTCTTATTACAGACAGCTATCTGTCTAAGGCTTCTAGGTTCTTATAAACATCTTCTTTTTTCTATATTTTACTAATATAGCCTTTCTATTATACTAGGTATTTACATTTCTTACTTCTTCTTCTAGATTATCTTTCTCTATAGATAGAGTTAACTTCCTATTCTTTAGAGAATATACTGTTATTATTAGTAATTACTAGAAGGCTAGGCTAAAGGTTAATGTTTAATTATCTATAAAGAGAGTCTTATAGGTATAACTTAAGCTAGTTAATATTAAAAATAAGATAAACTTTACTATTAACGTTTAGTTTAACGTTATATAGAAAGATAACTTCTATAACTATAAACTTCTAGTTCTTTTAGTCTAGTTTTCTGCTTGTTTAGCTGTTTAAGAACTAGTTTCCTAGTTTTAGCTAGACTTTGTCTCTAACCTTTAGCTACGCTAGTAAATAGGTATAGCATGCTATAGGGTATAGTAGAGGTAGAGAAGAAGCTATACAAACTAGTAGTAGGTGTAAAGAAGGAGCTGTATAGACTAGTAGTAGGTGTAGGTATAGAGCTGTAATAACTAGGAGTAGAAGCAGAATAGAGGCTATATTAACTAGTAGTAGAAGTTAGGTAGAATAGAGGGTACCTAAAGGGCACCTAACTGTAATAATTATATATAATATTACTTAGATCCCTTAGGTCTCTTAGATAAGTTAAGAATTAATCTAATCTAACTAGCTATATCTCTTTTAGATCTTTTAGATCTCTTAGATAAGTTAAGAATTAATCTAATCTAACTACCTAGATCTCTTAGATCTCTTAGATAAGTTAGATTCCTCTATTACCTAATATACCTAACACTTACTACTAGTCTATACAGCTCTTATTCTACTTATACTACTAGTCTGCATAGCTTCTATCCTGCACTTACTCTTACTATATATAGAGCCTGCTCTATACCTACCTCTACTATATATAGACTCTGCTTAGCTCTAACTCTCTTAGCAGAAGGTTAGCGTAGGTAAGTGCTAGGTAGAGGTAGAGTACCTTATATAACGTACCTACCTCCTACCTAGACTATACCTATTTACTAGCCTAGAGTTACTTAATATATAAAGGCTAGCCTATAGTTAAGATAGCTACAAGTTCTACTCTAGGCGCTTTAGTAGTAGCTAAGGAGTCTGTATTTAAAATTGTTACTAGGTTTATCTAACTAAGATAAGATAATATATCTGTTAGAGAGCTAGTAGAGCTATAAGCCTGTTTATCTTCTAATTTAGTAGGGCTTAACACTTAGTTATTAGAAATACTAGGCATTGTCTTAGCCTAGAGCATGCCTAGTAGTAATATGTTTACTACTATATTATATATAATTTATCTAGTTTAGAAAGACATAACAAAGAGGGGTATATAGTAAAAAGCACTAACTAAAACAAGCCTAATTTCTCTGCCTATAGCACTAAAATCGTCTATATTATATATAGAATACCTCTAGGCATCTATTAGGTTACTACTAGAGCTAAGCTGTTATAAGCCTAGTACGTTGTTATTACTAGCCGCATATTAGCAACATTAATTTCTAACTATTATAATAGGTATAGAAAAGCTTAGATATTTCTTAACTACCTCTTCTAAGAGAGAGTATAAAGGATTTAAATTGTAAGAGTACTACAGGTAGGTAAGAGATAGAATAAAAACATATAGTATTAGATAAAATAAAAGATAAATTCTTAGAGGTTAAGCTTCTAAGGATTTAGAGGAATATATGTATATATTATATAGGCTCTAAGAGGTAACTATAGTTGCTTTATAGTATTCCTAAGAGTTAGTATACCTAAAGTAGAAAGCCTCTAACAATCTTAAGCTTAATATACTAAAAGAGATAGAGAATATAAAAAGATTACAAAGACGTTATAGTTAAGATATTACTAGGATTATATCTATTCTAAACTCTTTTTATAAGGTAATTATTCTTTATAATATATATTTATTATATTGTAAGTACTATATAGATCTAAGCTATTTATAATATAATAGACACTTTACTATAAAACTTTAAAAGATTTCTTACACTACAGATTAATTTACTACTAAATTAATAACTTTTAGTTATCTAAGATATTAAGACTAGGTAGAACTTTATATATAAAATATATAAGTGTATAATTAAGCTCTAGCCTTATATTTATAAATAGCTAGAGCAGGAAATTATACTTAAGGCTACTAGTTAAAAAGAAAATGCTTCTACTTATATTAAAAAAGCAGAAGCTAATTTTAAAAACTTTAAGAAACTTTAACTAATAGCAGCTAAGTAGCAGTACTAATAAGTGTTGCAACGTTACTAAACGCTAGATCTACCTACTAGAAGCTTAGCTTACCTAGACTTAATCTATCTAAGGTTAGGCTAACTTACTAATAGATTTAAATCTCTTCTTGCTTATACTACGTATGTAACGCGTAAATTGCCTATATTAGGTATACTAAGCAATTAACTAATAGGAGCACAGAACGCTTAATAAGCATATAAATAGTAACCTAAGTAGACACCTATATATAAATTAATAATCTATCTCTTACTTATTCCTAAGCTAGTTATCTAAACAATAATAAGCTATTATAAAAATACTATAACAATTAAAAAAAGTAACTAATTCTCTAAGTAAGACTTTAAGACTGTAAATTCTATATATCTAGATAATGTAAAACTAACTGTTTAATTACCTAGAACAGATAATCTATAAGGTTAGTAATAACTTTAGTTAATCTAATAACTTAGAATAGCTTAGAGTTATAATAGTAGCTGTAGAAATAGGTACTATAAAACTGTCTAAGTACTATTTAAGGATATATAAGAATCTAAAGTTTCTTATGTAACTATAGAACTATCTTAGATCTAATATAGAAGCTTACTACGTATAAGGTAAAGTTATTACAGTTAGTTATTACAGTTCTCTACTAACTATGTGCTTAGGATAAATCCTAGGCCCCTTAAAGTAAATATATATACTAAGACTAATTCTTTAACTATACAGCGTGTTATAATAGTATTAGTCCTATTAGCTCTACAGTAGTATAAAACACTTCTTCTTAGTAATTTAGAGAAGATAATTAGTTCTAAAGGCTAGTAATAACTACCTAGTAAGCTAGCAGAAGCTTCTTAAGTTTAGGTTTATCTAATAAGGATAGATATTAAACTTAGTAGAAAGGTAAGGCCTATATTAGCACTTATTCTATTTAAATAAAAAAAAATTTAATCTACTAGAATAGTAGAAGAAAAATACTAAAAATTACCTATGACTTATTTATATAGTAAAAGATATACTTACTATATTACTTATAAAAGTAGGAGTTAAGTAAGTATTTAACACTATAAAAGATGTAATTAGATATTAACAGTGTAGGCTTAAGGCTATAAAGGTATACTAGATTATAATTCTTAAGGATTATTTCTCTCTAGTATAGTAGTAAGAGGAGGAGAAGGAGAAAGCAGCTTCTAAAATAGATAAGGTAGAGGATTTTTTAAGCTACCTACTTGTTCTAGTACAGATATAGAAGATTACTCTAGTATAAATACAGAGGTTTGTTTAAGTAAAGATATAGACAATTATACTAGTAAAGATAAAGAGGTTATAGAAGTAGATAATAATAGTAGTAGTGCTAAGAAAGAGCTTCTAGTAAAATTATCTTAGTAAGAAGCAAGACTTTAGAAAAGAGCTAAGCTAATATAGTACTAGTAAATCTTAGATTAATAGTTGTAATTAATAGCTATTATAACTACCTCTTTCTATAACTATAATAAATAGCTGTTATAACTACCTCTTCTTATAACTATAATAAATAGCTGTTATAACTATCTCTTACTCTAACTATAATAAATAGCTACAATAACTATATCTTACTATAACTATAATAGATAGCTATAATAACATTCACTTACTTTACACTAGTTTTCTAGTACTTTTACTACTTATATTAGTTGTATATATTTAATACTAGAACTAGAATAAGTGTACTACTTACTTCTACTCTACTCTACTTTACTCTACCTCTACTACTACTCTAGGCAGCCTCTACTCTATTTCTACTACTAGTCTATACAGCTTCTACTCTATACTTACTACTAGCCTATATAGTCTTTACCCTACTTCTACTACTAGTCTAGATAGCTTCTACTCTACCTCTACTATATTCTATAGTACACTGTACCTAGTAACTAGCGTAGTGCTTATTATAGTAATAGCTTTACTAGATTTAAAGTTAGCTTTCTTACTATAAATAGCTTAAGAACACGTTGCTTTTACTAGTAGGTTATGTATATACCTACGTGATCTACTAGTAGATTATATAATTGCCTACGTAATCTGCTTAGAAATCTACCTTAGATTTCTAAGTATCTATTAGTAATAACTATTCTAGATCCTCTAATTTATAATAGAGAGAAGTAGAAGTAGAGTATAAATACTACTTACTTTTCTCCTCTTCTTAATAGTACGCTAGATAATAGATATAGTATACTACAGAATATAGTAGAAGCAGAATAAGAGCTATATAGACTAGTAGTAAGATTAGAATAGAAGCTGTATTAACTACTAGTAGAGTTAGAATAGAGGCTGTATTAATAAGTAGTAGAGTAAGAATAGAAACTGTATTAACTAGTAGTAGAGGTTAAGTAGAATAGAAGGTACTTAAGAAGTACCTAACTGTAATAATTATACGTAATATTACTTAAATCTCTTAGATTTCTCTTAGATCTCTTTTAGATCTCTAAGATCTCTTAGATAAGTTAAGAATTAATCTAATCTAACTAGCTAGATCTCTTAGAAAAGTTAGATTCTTAGAGGATCTTCTATTACCTAATGTACTTAACTCTTACTACTAGTTTATACAGCCTCTATTCTACTTCTACTTCTACTATATATAGAACATATATAACCTCTACTCTAACTATATAGAGAGCCTATCTAAGCTCTATTCTAACTATATATAGACTCTACCTAGCTCTAACTCTCTTAGTAAGAGGTTAGTATAGGTAGAGGCTAGGTAGAGCTAGAGTACTCTACGTAATATACTTAACCCTAACTTAGACTATACTTATTTACTAGCCTACTTCTTATTCTATACCTAGTATTTAATATAATAACTTATCTATTATATTATCTTACTACTATATTTACACTTCTTACTTCTTTAGGCTATACACTTCTAATTTTAGAATTACCTAGTCTAGTTAGTCTAGGTTTTCTAGATTAGAGTAGAAAGTAGTCTATCTTCTTTTTTCTTAAGAGGCAAAAGGAGTAAATATAGTAACAAGGTAAGATAATATAATAAACAAGTTATTATATTAAATGCTAGGTACAGAACTAAGAAAGGGGGAAAGTAAGTAGTATTTATACTCTACTTCTGTTCTCTCTATTACAAAATAGAAGAATCTAGAATAGTTATTACAAATAGATGCTTAGAAATTAAGAGTAGATTTCTAAGCAGATTGCATAGGCAATTACGCAACCTACTAGCAGATTACGTAGGTATATATGTAACCTACTAGTAAAGGCAACGTGTCCTTAAGCTATTTATAGTAAGAAAGCTAACTTTAGATCTAGTAAAGCTATAGCTATAATAAGCACAGCTTTCTAACACGCTTTAGTTAGGCATTCTTTAGATAGTACTTTACTAGATTAGGTAAGAGCTAAACCTAATTAGGAAAGTACCTGTATTTAGGCCTAATATATATATATTTAAGCTAAATAGCTTAAGTTACCTTTTTAGGTAATAACTATTCCTAAAAAGGAAACTATCTTATAAAGATTATAAGAAGAAAGTTTTATAACTTTATAATTTACACTTATAACAACTCTATTATTAAAACCTAACTATTAACTACCTTATAAGTAGTAACTTAAGCTACTCTATACTTTATATAGTTTTTACTTCTTTAAACACTTATAATTTATTTAGTTTAGAAAGACATAATAAAGAAAGGTATACAGTAAAAAGCACTAACTAAAACAAGCTTAATCTCTCTGCCTATAGCACTAAAATTATAATATATATATTATAACAAAAGTTTATTAAAAACCTAGTAAACGTATCCTATGTAATACTAGAGCTAGAGTAACTTAGTAAGTTAAATATTAAGCAACTCTTAATAAATCTAAGAGTTAACAGTATACCTTAGTAAGTAGGTAAGACTTAATATCTACCTACTAGTTAGGGACTAGAATCTCTAGATTTATAGGTTAGTAGGTTAAGAAGTTAGTGTCTACTAACTGTAGGTAATAACCCTTTAACTAGAAAATACTAGCCTAATTTATAAGAGGGGCCTAATAACCTAGCTATAAAACCTTAATTCTGCGCCTATAATATTATATATATCTACCTCTTTAACTACTTTAAGCAACATATTATTTAAAAGAATTTCTAATAAGAGATACTAGCTTTCTTTATATACTCTAAGCCCTAGAATAACACTAAGACCTAGACTTCTCTAATACTAGTAGTATAAAAGCATACTCTAAGTATGCCTACTTAGTACTATTATGCTTATTAATAATAAGGCCCTATGTTATAAATGTAGTATTAATTATATACAGCTTCTTTTTATTAATAGCATCTTCTACTGCTAGTTTAATATTAATAAAGTAATAAGGGTATATATATTTAGTTAGCGTATCTTATTAGCACTTGCTTTAATAATACTAGAGCAGGCTACCTAAGCTGTAAGACAGAATAGGACTATTCTAAGTATTCTTTTTATAGGCTTCTTTAAAGAAGTAGGTTTACTAGTCTTTAGAGAAGTAGAAACTACATAAGGCATAGAGTAGCTTAGGTTGTTACTTATAAGGTAGTTAATAGTTAGTTATTAATAATAGAGTTATTATAAGTGTAAATAAATAGCACTACTACAAGTCTAGAGTCTATAAAATAATAATAAATAGATATTGTTATTTAGAAGAATTAACTTCTAGAGAGTATAAGGCAATACTATTACTATAATTACTATTGTTTATAGCACTATTACAAATGTATTAGACAAGTTTCCTCCTAAAATCTAGCTATAAAATTAAGACACAAAACAGCTAAGAGCTAGATTAAAGACTTATAAACCTACTTCTTTAAAAAAGCCTATATAATAAATACTTAGAATAGTTGTATTTAATCTTATAGCTTATACAGCCTACTCTTTAGCTCTTAGCTATTTAATATCTTAATTTTATAGCTAGGTTTTAGAAAGAAACTTATTTTATACATTTATAATAGTGCTATAAATAATACTTAACAGATAAACCAAGTCTTGAGCTCTAATAAAGTACTAATAAGAAATGTAGCTTCTGCACTGTAAATGGGCTGAAGTGGGCTTCTTTGGTTGTAAAAAACATGCATGGCTGCCCAACACGAATCATTTTCCCTTATTCACGATATCCTATTGGCGGGCACGCAGCCGAAGACCCCGGATTTCCAGCATGCACACTTATGCACGGCGTGCTTGGGAACCACAGGCGTTCGCTCTTGCGCCCAGCAACACAGGCGATAGCAAGGTGTGATTTCAAGTGTGGTGCCCTGTTCGCGTTCCGAATTTTTTTCGTTACGCCGAAGTGACGCAGCGTAGTAGCGAGCCTGTCTCACAACGAGGACAAGGCCGTCGTGTCAGCCCACTCGGTCAGGCGTGTTGGATTCTCAAAGGCACAAGGTACCACTGGCGCCCGTTCGCACGCCCTGCTCCGTGGATGGGCTCCCTGGCCAACGCTGCGAAGAACCCACTCGACCTCTCTATCGGCGTCGGAGTTATTCCTTCGTGGGGAAGAGCTTCCGAGGAAACCCGTCCGGCCGGAGTCGAACCAAGGTCGGTTACCGCGTCAAAGCTGCTGGGTGCCGTTCACACGTGGGACTGACAGAATCGTGACGCAGAATCGAAACACGCGGACACGAGATGATGGGAAACGTTGATAGTGAATTCAGAGGTATCTTGTGCCTTGGAGAGCCCAACCCAACCCTATCCAACACCCTTTGTTTTTTGCTTTTCCATGCCGAGTTTCGGACCGTGACGCCCAGACCCAGCGCTTTCGCGCACTGCAGACGCCCTTGGTGCGTTGTGCAGTGTGGAGCGACTTGTTCGTCCACGTCCATGACAGTAATGATTGAACCAGCCGTGCAATGTCGTACAAGATCATAGCCATGTGTGAATGCCCGTCCACACCATGATGCCGGATATTCCAAAAAGGGTCCTATCGACTCCAAAACGCCGTTGGGTCTCATGCAAATCCAAACCGTGGGAGACCGATGATGCGCGCAGTGCTAAACGCCGCTCCTATGCCGACGCCGTAAAGAAGATGGCGGTCTATGAGGGTTTGTGGTGGCGTGTACGAGGTATATGTCGTGGCTCGTTGGGATGTGCTGTAATTCCAAAAGCTCAAATCTGTGGGGCTCGTTGCAGCCAGGGCTCACAATATGACACACTTGGGCTTATCCTTGCGCTTCGTGGGGCGGCCGCTGTTGGCTCCGCGATCACCTCCACTCCCTCGAACGCGATCGTTGCCTGGACCGCGCGTTCCACGCGTCTTCTCGCTTCTGTCCGAATGGCGGCCAGAGCCTTGGTGTCGTTGCCGACGAAGTTGCCTGACAACGTCAAAGAAGGCCTTTTCCACATTGACGCAGTTTTTGGCCGACGCCTCGACAAAGTCGCAGCCCAGATCCTTGGCTAGGGCCTGGCCTTCCTGTGTGGAAACCTCGCGCTCGGTGACGCGATCGCACTTGTTGCCAACGAGCATGACAGGGGCCTGGCCGAAGATGGGGGCGGAAGCGCTGATGGGAGAGCCGGGATAGGTGGGGGAGCCAGCCATGGCAGTTTCCTTGACGCGCTGGATCTGACTGTGGAAGCGCTGTATGCGAGCGAATGAAGATCGTGACGAGATGCTGTAGACAAGGACGAAACCCTCGCCGTCGCGTATCCATTGGTCTCGGAGTGCGATGTACTCTTCTTGGCCGGCCGTGTCGAGGACTTCGAGCATACACGACTGGCCGTCGATCTGGACCTGCTTGCGGTACGAGTCCTCGATGGTGGGGTCGTATGTCTCAACGAAGTGGTTCAGGCAAAGCTAGGGGCAGTCGTCAGTGTGTGTAGAGAGGAGATGTAGTCAGGTCATGAGCAGGAAAGATGCAATCGAGTGGCTGGACAGAGGTGCAGTCGAGTCACGGAAAGGAGAAGATGCAGTCGAGTCGCTGACGAGGGGATGAAGTCGAGTCAGGGGGTAGAGGAGAGGTAGTCGAGTCGGGGAATAGAGAAGAGGCAGTCGAGTGGGGGAATAGAGAAGAGGCAGTCGAATCGGGGAATAGAGGAGAGGCAGTCCAAGTCAGGGGAAAAGAGGAGAGGACGAGCATACCTGGATGGTCAGAGCCGTCTTGCCAACACCCCCGTCGCCCAGCACCACGAGCTTGTACAAGGTCATTTTGCCGGCCATGGTGAAGGAGGCGGTGTAGGGTGGGTGTGAGGCGTGGAGTGGTGTGCGGTGGGGAGGTAGAGGCAAAGGCAGTTATTATGGGGGGGGGCTCGGGTAAGCGGCGCAGCGCAAGTTCTCAGCCACGTCGTTGCAGCAGCGGTGGCGCGCGGGTGGTGTTGTGGATGCGGGTGGTGTTGCAGGTGACGAGCGGCGATGGCGGCGATAGCGGTGGTGGAAGCCGGATGTAGATGGGCAGTAAGGGTGGGTGTGTCGCCGTGGATGGCAGTGGCAGTCGGGCGCAGGAGGCTCAGGAGGCAGCGACGGGCAGCAGTGGGCAGCGGTGGGTAGGGGTGGGCAGCAGTGGGCGTGTCGCGGACAGCTGCAGGGTGCTCAGAATCGATGGGGGGCGGCGGAGCACAGGGTTGCACAGGGCTGCACAACGGACGTGGCGGCGGGACGTGGATGTGGACGTGGTCGTGGACGCGGTGGACTGTGCAGCAACGTCAACGTCGGTGCAGAAGGGGGCTGCAGCGCTGCAGAGCTGCAGAAGCGAGCGGGGTGTGGCTGCGGCGGGCGGTGCGAGTGCGAGGGCGAGGGCGAGGGCAAGTGAGCGGGCAGCGAGGGCGAGTGAGCGGGCAGCGAGTGGCAGGGCGGCGCACAGGCAGATGGCGGGTGCAGAGCGGTGCAGAGCGGTGCAGAGCGGTGCAGAGCGGTGCAGAGCGGTGCAGAGCAGTGCAGAGCGGTGCAGCGTGGTGCAGCGTGGTGCGAAAGGGCGCACGCTGGATGGATGCAAAGTGCGAGATGCGAGGTGCGAAGTGCGAGCTGAGGTGTGAGGTCGAGGTGCGAGACGGCTAGGGCGAATATCGGGGCGAGCGGAGCGAGGGTGCTGGCAAGCTGGCAAGCTGACGAGCTGGCAAGTCGAAAAGTAGGTCCGAGCAGGTCCAAGCCGTCAGTCAGTCAGGCCAGGCTCCTCGCTGGCGCCGAATCCCCACGTGAAGGGCTAGGGGAGGGAGAGACGGTCGATGGTCGATTAGACGCGCCTATCGACTATCGACTATCGACTATCAACGAGATACCGACTGTCAACAGCAGCAGCAGCAGCAGGAGGAGCTACGACAACAAGGGCGGCGGCGGTGGCAGGCTCTGTCTGTGCTGCGTTGCATCGACGCGGGCGACGTGGGGGGAGGCTGTTGGGTGGGCAGTGGGCAGTGGGCAGTGGGCAG
>SATZ01000351.1:0-39143 GCA_004335205.1 Ascochyta viciae-villosae
GCTTTCTAGTATATGTTAGTTAATACTGTCTAACTATACTATAAGGCAGAGTATGTTTACAAGCTAGGTTATGTGCAGCCTTATTACAGGAAATGCTAGGCTGTCTCCTAATATAGCTTTCTAGTATATATTAGTTAATATTATCTAACTATACTATAAGGCAGAGTATGTTTGCAAGCTAGGTTATATACAGCCTTATTATAGGAAATGCTAGGCTGTCTCTTAACATAGCTTTCTAGGATATATTAGTTAATACTATTTAACTGTACTATAAGGCAGAGTATGTTTGTAAGCTAGGTTGTGTGCAATATATACTATAGGAAACTTAGTAAGCTTATACTAAAGAGTTATGTATTCTTATATAGGTTTTAATCTATATTAGCCTATAGTATAGTTAATAGTCTTGTTAGTTCTCTTATAATTAGTGTAGATAGATATATAAGCCTAAACCTGTAGTGCATGCGTAGTTAGTTGTCTCCTGCTTTAATTATATTAACTTTGTTGTATATTGTATTATACTCTATAATCTTCTTATACTAATTAGAGAGCTTAACACAGACCTACTTTACTAAGTTTACTATTTTATTATTATTACCTCTATTATTATAGTCTCTGTGCTAGAGTATGTTGCATTTAGCCTAGCAACACTGTCTTTTTTGTTACTTATAGAACTACTAGTAATTATATATAGTATAGTAGGGGTAAATAGTCTATATAGCTACATCTCTAGAGAGCCTTAGTTAAAATAATAGTATATTTATTCTACCTAGCTATAACTAAGATATATAGTTACTTATTAACTACTAAACTAGCCTTAAGGTTATTAAAGGCATTAATTAGCAAGATAAGTAAGCATTCTAATATAAGGAATCTTGTGTATTTAAATAGTTTGCATAGCTAATAGCTGTGCAGAAATTGCTGCTAGCAGTAATTAAAATATTAATCTCTTCCTTAATTATTAAGGCTTAGCCTGTGTTATCTCTAGTATACCTAATGCTATACTTACTGCCCTAGCAAGTTGTAAAGCACTCTCTTAGCAAGGAGACTACTAAGGATAAACGCAAGCTGCTTATTAAGAATTATAAGTCTAATAATAGCTTATTACTAAGGTTAAGGCTCTGCTAGATAGTAAAGGAGTATAGTAACAACCTGCTGTTAATGTAAGCTAAACATTAGACTTAGGAGAAGAATTTGTGCAGTCTTTAGGCGCACTAGAAGAACCTAACATATAACGCAAGATAGTAACTAGAAGTAGAGATTAACAAGTGTAAGGAGAAAGAGAATAAGTTAGCAGAGCTTTATGCAGATTTTAAGGTGTTAAAGCAGGATCTTAAGGAGAAAGAGAATAAGTTAGCAGAGCTTTATGCAGATTTTAAGGTGTTAAAGCAGAATCTATTACATTTATTAGCAGTAAATAAACTAGCAAAACGTTAGCACAGTTATCCTGCCTGCTTAACTAGCTTAAATAGGGAGCTACTTACTCTAAAGAGCTAAGGCGTGCGTGCACAGAAAGAGCCTAGCATTAAATTATAGCACTAGCACATAGCTAGAGAAGAGATGCTTTATACAGCAGCTAGCCTTACACGTAACTAGACTTTTACCTAAACACTATTAGGCTGCAGGCGCTTCTATTTTGCTATATCTGTCCTATAGAAAATAGTTGTATAATAGTATAAGAAGGTTTAATCTTACTGTAAGGCATAGTATATCTAGCAACTGCTACTAATATTAAGTAAGATAAACATGTATATAACTTTTTATGCCTTCTAAGGTAATAAAATCTCTTTATATCTATATATTAATTTCTGTAATATAGATCTGTAATTGTATAAGTAAAGGCTACTAGATATAGATCTACAGTCTAAAGTGCTTACTTTTTAAATCTGTACTGTTAATTACAGTAAGTCTTATATCTATTTAAAGTAAAAGAGAGCACTTATATAGGGCACATACGTTACTGCGTACTTACTGCTAATACGTACTAGGCTAATATTAACTCTACTGTCTAAACACACCTAACAACTATTATTCCTACACTATGTAAAGACATAATAACGCTCTCTTGCTATAGCAGACCTAGCTAAGCAACTTAACTTCCCTAGTATGCTAACTATAACTAATAGTTACCTAGTGCTTTACACAGGCTCTAGGATGCAGTAAGGCACTTAATATATGTATACTAAACATATATTATTATACTACTACGCTACTAAAGACATACTAAGGGCTATTGTTACTAAAGTAGTTAAGTACCTTCTCTTAGATAATAAGCTCTTAAAAAGCGCACTAAGCGCTAGTAACAAACTAGCCTAGAAGATTACTTAATCTGCACTACTAAGGTAGCTAATACAGACTTCTTTATAGAACACAGACAAACTGTTTAGTAATAGTAACAAGACAGTACTCTATAAAGCAAGGAAAGAAGTAATACTGTATATTGCTTATAATGCTTAAAAAGAGCTTAAGATTAATAGCAGTGTATACAGTCTTAACCTGCTAATTAAGCAGAAATATAGAAACAACTAGTTTCTTTATAGTTACAGTGCAACATCTTTACCTGCCTACTTAGCTATAAGCATTGCAGCAAGCTAGATACAGTACCTAGGCATAAGCAACGCTATGCCTTTTATTGCAAGCATCTATTTATTAAACATCTCTTTTAGTTGTGCTAATAGTAAGGTAATTAAGCGCGTTACTATAAAGAACGCACTTGCCCCTAATATATTTGCAAATAGAGTAAAGATAATAACTTTAATAGACGTTAACTATAATTAGTTATAAGCTGTAGCTGCAACTATAGTTGCTATAGACAAGAAGGACATATTACTAACTTTTAACAGCAATAGTATTAAGAACTAATATAAACTTAAGGCAGCTGTTAACAACTTTGTAAATAGTATCTGTTAAGGCAATAACTTTAACGTTGCTGTACTAGCAGTAAACACTTACTCTAAGCAAGGCTAGCTAGGTATATAGACACGTCCTTTAGACTGTTAGCTATAGTATAATGCTAATATATGCACAGAAACACGCGTAAGTCCTTAAACTCTAATAAATATAAGAGGCCTTAGTCTACACAGTAATAGATACTTTACTAAATCTCCTATTAACATTAAAGAGTATAGCAATTACAGCTTTAAGGAAGTTATAACTAGCAATAGCAAGCCTAATAGAGAGACTGCTAGTAGAGAGACTACTAGTAGAAGTAACTTGCCTACTTAAGAGGAAACTGCAACCTAGCAGAAAAAGAAAGGAAAGGCATAGCTTATAATGCTATCTAGGTATTTAGATACACTATAACTACTAACACTAGAGCAGGACCTGTTAGTCTAGTATAGTGACCTGCTAGTTATAGCAGATATACCTAATTATCTTATTAATAGAGACAACAGAGATAATAACAAAGACTAGGCAGACAAAATCCTTAAATTGTAAGTACACTCTACTATTAGCACAGTATAATTCTAACACTAACAGTATATAGAAGAATCTAAACAGCTTAGATACTAGGTTTAAGGCAATGTAAGTAAGTCTAGAGGAGTAGCTAAGCGCTTTAAACACCTTTAGCGTCTTTATAAAACAACTATATAAACAACATACTTCTAAAAAGTGTTTTATCCTAGTAGACCTAACCTTAGGCTTTAACTCTAACCTTAAGCTTATAGCTTATTAAGTAATTAGTACTAATATTATCTATAACATAAACTTTAGCGTAAAGCACAGCTATATTAAGTAAGACTACATAGGGATAGGTAAAACTATCTAGATTATCTGCGTATTTATAATAAACCTTATTCTTACTTATAAATGCTACAAGGGTTCTACTCTGCTACCTACTTAGCATATACACCTTAACTTAGACAGCTTGTTTAAAAGCTAATTGCTATAGATTAGGGCAACGTTCCTGTTAGCCTACTTAAACAGTATTAAGCTATAGCTACAAGATTAGGTAAAGGTCTTCTATAACAGCCCTATTATTAACTAGGCGCCCTTAAACTAGTGCCTAAAGATAATTATTCTGCATAAAACTAGTAAGAAGCTCTGTTAAATCTATAGTAGAGAAGCTAACAGGCTATACTTTAAACTTACTATAGCAGATCTTATTACAATGTTACTACATCCTAACTAGGACAAAGCATATACTGCTTACAGCTTCCTGTTAGATCTGTTAGATAGAAAATTTAGGCCTAATGTTACTTACACACAACCTAGTGCCTAGCCTAACCTCCTAGATGCTATAATAAGCTAACTAAGCCTAACTAGCGTTAAGTATTTTATTGTATCTACTAACAAGAGTTAGCAGAGCTAAGTATACAACGTAGTTACTATAAACTTTAAGGGTATTATTAAACTAAACACAAATATTAAGAAAATACTCTATACGCACGTTAAAAAGCTTAGGGATTATATTACAGCCTATTAAAAGGCTATCTATAAAAATATAAAGAACAGTAAAGACAGTGTATAAAGTAATTAAGCTACGCAGAAAGCTACTTAGATTAACTACAAAGGAGATACAAAGACTATAATAATAGTCTATAATCTTATATACTTAGCATAGGTAATCTGCAACAAAATTTACTTAGCTAGTAGTAAGAATACTATAACCTATATAGGTATTATTAACTCTTTTATTTGCAGTATTAAAGACCTAGCACTGTATCTAGCCTTTACTGCAATTACAGGCTTAGCTATAGCTAATAGCATAGTTACTGTGCTAGTGTTTAGACTTAAGGCTCTAAGACGCGCAGATCTAGAATAGCAGAAGTTGCTAGATAGAGCTATCTAACTCCTCTAGAAGTGTAACCTAAAGGAGACACTTAAGGTTTAGAAGAATTTTAAAAAGACTTCTAGAAGAAACAGCAACCTGTTAATAGCAGAGAGGATTAAGAAGGACCTATAGATACAGAAGGTTCTTAAGATTATTATAGAGATTATTAGAGCTTACTTTATTAGGCGTAACTACAACTTAGTTAACAGATAGGGTTAAAAGCTAAACTTAATAGACTGCACTCTAAAGAGTTAGTATGTCTCTATTGTCTACTAGGAAGTATATTACAAAAAGCTTAGAAATGTAGAGTAGACTATTATTGCGCAGATTAAGACAATTAATAATAAGGTGCTTAAGAAATAGTAAATGCTTAGTAGTAAGAGTTTAGAAAAACCTAAACTTAAACCTTAGTCTGCTTTACGCGTAGACCCTTAAAGTTACTAGAAGGCTAAGATCCTATTAAGCTTCCTAAATTTCCTTAACGCAATATACAAATACTAGAGTAACTATCTAGACAAAGATCTACTTATTAGTGTAGTAATAATATAGGGTAACAACCTTAGCAAGACTAATCTTTAGCTAGATAAAATACTTAAGAACTCTACTAAGATTCTTAGGTTAATTATCTTTAAGGCTATTAACAAGATCTGCAAGGGCTTAGCTAAAATAGATTATATATTGCACATAGCAAGAACAATAGGATGTAAGAAGACTACAGCCCTAGACCTAAGGAAGGATTAATTAGACTATTAACCTGTTACCTTTTAAAGTAAGTATTATATTATATTAAATGTGCAGTTGTGCAAAGTAATTATATATATAGTAAGTTATATGTCTAACTGTTACTTATACTCTTAGTAACAGTACTAACATGCTTATAGAGAATAGTTAAGGAGTTTAAGCAAGCTATAATTACCTAGGTAGGTAAGAGTGTAGATAAGGACTTAGAAGTGTTAAAGTAGTGCAACTACTATAACACTAAAACTAAGAAAGTTAACAACTAAGTCTAGTATATAGTAGCTAGACTAAAGATAGTCTGTTAGTCTATTAATCTTATTAAGGGTTATATCTTTAAAGGTCTAAAACTGCATAGTATTAATGCTAAGGCTAAACAGTATAGGTACTGTAGCTATTAAATTAGCTAAGTAGCGCTAGAGGTTATGCTTAACTACCTAGTACACTTAGGATTATATATAGAGGAGTTAACATATAAGAGGAACATAGTAAAGAACAAATTTGTAGAATAGTGCTGTTCTATACAGCTTAATAAGATTAAGGAATTAGCTTCTGCTATAGCAGACAAGGAGGTTTAAATTACTAACAGCGCTGTTAACTTAAACAGAATAGGAACAGTGTATAGACACAAATCTAATGTCTTAGGCAAGTAGACTATAAGTAGCTGCCTAATAAGAATGCAAGACGTGTTTAAACTGCTGCTTTTATAAGTAAGTTAAAGACTTAAGTTATTGTTGTCTTTGCAGTTTCTATACTTCTACTACAGTACACTAATAGTTTATTTACATATATTATACTCTTAACCTAATGCAGCTATAGTATATTTAGTAAAGAAATATTAGAGTAGCTATTTATGTTCCTAGATACTAGCAAACATAGCTTTCTACTTAATATTTAGCTTTCTAAACAGCACTTAAAGGAAGGTTGTGCTAATAATTAATAAATAGGCAATGCAGAACGTACTGTACTGTACTAACAGTACGTTTTAGAGTACCTATCTTACTATATAGTCTATATAAGTTTTACTATACTGCGCACACTCTCTTACCTTTACCTTAAATATTCTTACGTTACAAAGAGGCCTGTCTAGCAGCTACCTATAACAAATAAGCCTCTACCTGCCTTTCTTTCTAATACCTGTAAACTACTTCTGTTATCTTTACTTATAAGTTGCCTATGCCTACTACTTTACCCTATAAGATCTGCCCTCTAACATAGCAAGATGTTGCTGCTATAGCACTACCTAAAGCTAAACACCTGCTGCTTAAGCTAACTATAGCAAAAGAGTAGCAAGCGCTTATATAATAAGAAGGAAAAGGCTGTTCTATAATCTAAGCTCTTACTACAGGCTTTAGACTAAACAAGGAAAGCCTTAAGCAAGTAGGCGCAGACCTAGACGCTAAAATTAAATTAGTATAAGGATTCCTAGTGCTTATACAGAATTGCTGTAGATTAAAAGTAAAGAGCCTTTAGAATTAGATAGATATAGATAAGAAGACATATAAGGTTAAAGAATAGCTATCTTATAATAGCAAGTAGGCGCATCTATTTAGCAATAAGAACGTAGAGGCACTACTAGCGCTAAAAAAGGAGGTAGTAAGGAAACTAGTTTTTAATGCAAAGGCTAGGGTATATAAGAACATAATTAAGATAGAGACTAATATTAAGATAGAGCTTTTACTAACAAAGAAACTATAGGATAGATTGCCTTTATGCTTGCTATTCCTAACCTAAACACTAACTTAATCTCTAAAATACTTTTTCTTTCCTCTAACTGCGCGTGTAAACACCTAGACAATATCTAGTATACAACTGCATGTGCTAGTTAGCTATCTGCTACTCTAAGACTGTATTAGTAACCTTCTCTAATTTAATATTAGGCTTATAGATTCTTAAACACAGGTAATAATTATAAGGCTGCTGTTTTGCTTTTTACTTGCAGATGTTAGTATCCTAGAGACAGTAATAGGCAGCTTTACTAGTAATAACGTAACAAGAATAAACCTTATAGAATTTATGCAGTATAAGGTCTTACTTAAGATTGTAAAATTATAGAAGGAGTAAGGACATAAAACAGAACTTACACACAACCTAGGTGTTCTACTAGCTAACAGAAATAACTTTGCAGTTGCTATAAACAAGTTTATTAATAAGCTGTGTTAGCATACTAATCTATGTATAACTCTTATACTTTATACTTGCAATACTAAAGCAGTAGGTATATACATAGTATATTTATAACTATACTGTAGCTAACAGTTAGTTAAGAAGATAGAACAGGCTACAGCAAAGGGTGTATAAGGTAGAATCTCTTTTCTAGTATGTTATCCTCTAAGTAAGTTACTTTGTTTCTAGTTACTAATAAGAAGTAGTTATTAATAATAATAATAATAATTTTAATAATGTCTAGTAGTTGCATTCTAAGCCTTTCTTAGGACAGTAAGGTATATACACAATATTAGTTTGTCTACTTAAGCAAACTCTAGCTAATAGTATAATTATAAAGTTTCTTTTAGTGCTAGCATATTTGCAGGATAGGCATAGCACCTGCCTTTATACTTTAACCTTATAGCTACAGGAAAATCTCTAAATAGGAAAAAGAAAGACACGTAAGGGTACACAGAGAGTACAGAGGAAGGCGTAGAGAGTAGAGGAGATGTAATAAGCAACCTGTTTAATAGCAAGGTAAAGGATTATAGGCAGTGCTTATGTAGGGCAGTAGTAGTAAAAAGTGTAAAGCAGACAAGCAACTTATTTAGCACTACCTAGCTAACAAATAAGTAGGGAGGTACTGTTAGTAATAGTAATAACAACTACATAGAAATGTAAGAAGCTAAGGTTAG
Source organism: Ascochyta viciae-villosae (assembly GCA_004335205.1). Lineage (NCBI taxonomy): Eukaryota > Fungi > Ascomycota > Dothideomycetes > Pleosporales > Didymellaceae > Ascochyta > Ascochyta viciae-villosae. The sequence continues at coordinate 8,350 of SATZ01000351.1, forward strand.
CAAAGATAAGTTATATATAGAAAGCAGAAATAATATAATTAATGTAGATATAGAATAAAGATGCTGTAGAGAAGTATAAGATATTATTATAATAAATAATAAGCTCTTTGTACATGCAAGGCAATAGAGGAATTCTATATATATAATAAGACACTTCTTACTTAAACAGCTTTATCTGCTTAACTATAATACTGCAGTAATTAATATAATATACTATTAGAGTTAAACTATTAACTACAGTTAGGTTCCTTCTAATAGTTAGTTTAGTGTTTGCCTTAGCTATAAGGCTAGCAGGCCTGTGTGCTAGCTACTGTACTAGTACACTTAACACTTATAATATCTTTCTTTCCTTAAGTTGTAGGTGTTTTACCTAACTGCTTTTACTAGCTTATTACAGAATGTTAAATATATAATTAAGCAAGAGAAAGTGCAAGCAGGCGCTAATAATAGCAAGGAAGAAGCACTGCTTTGTTTATCTGTTAAGGTTAACAAAAGGGAAAGGAAGAAGTAATCTAATTCTAAGAGCAACACTAACTTCTAGGCTAACTCTTCTAGAGATACTAATATTAAGGCTAGAGCACTAGAGGGTAATATGCAGTAAGAGCTTGCAGGTTACAACTAGCAGTATAGTGTTAGCAGGCTTGCTTATTAGTCTTTAAACTAGCTAAACTAGCTAAACCTGCTAAAGGGCTATAATATACTTTGTTTTCCTACTTAAACTGCTACTTCTGCTCCTGTGCAGCTTAACGCTAATAAAGATAAAGAGTATAATATTAAATCTATCCTTAAGTACAGCGCTGCTAAGCTCTTTAAAGACAATATAGCAGATTATAATATCTAATATAATAACGCTTTAATAAAGAAGCTGCTTAACTGCAGCTAGATTAAGAATATAAAGAGTATAGCTAGTAACAACTCTGCTAAGTTATAGTTTAGCTTTGCACGTGTCTAGGCTAATAACACAGGCTTACTGCAAGACAACCTTAATATTATTAAAGAGGAGGTTGCTCTAGACTCTAGCGTATAGGACAAAATTCTAAAGGAGTGTTAAGCGCAGGCTGCTGCTAAAGCCCTTACTAGAGCATAAGCTTTAGGCAGAGGTAAGCATGCTAGAGTTGTAAGTATTTAGATAGGTAGTATAACTACTTCTACTAACTTGTTGCAGAATGTTAACTATATAACTAAGTAGGAGAAAGCATAAGCAGGTGCAGACAGTAAAGAAGAAGCTGTACCTCCTTTGCCTGTTAAGGTTAACAAAAGGAAAAAGAAAAAGCAATCTAATTTTAAGAGTAATACTAACTTCTAAGCTAATTCTAATAAAGATACTAACGTTAAGATTAAAGCAGAGGGCAATATGTAGCAAGAGCTTATAGATTATAACTAGCAGTATAGTGTTAGTAGGCTTGCTTATTAGTCTTTAAACTAGCTAAGCCTACTATACAGCAGAGACATACTTTGTTTTCCTGCTTAAACTGCTGCTTCTATACAACACAGCTCTGCTAAGCTGCTAAACAAGAGCAGTAGTAAGTAGTAAGTTTTATTATTAACTATAGTTATTAATACTCTAAAGCTAGCTAAGAGAGATACTAAACACCTAATAGTTATCTTATTAATCTCTCCTCTAGCATCTCTAAAACTAACGCTAATACTATTAGTTAAGCCTGTTATCTGCGTAGATATCCCTATCTGCCCTCTCTTTAAACTAACAAATCTCCTCTATACACACTACAGCAGCTCTGCCTGCTATAAGCTACACCCCTCTAGCGCCTATAAATTTAAGACTACTAGTATTAGGCACTGCAGCCTCTGTAGCCTAGTGTACTACAGCTACAGCTGTATATACTAACATATTATATTAGAAATATAGGTATATAATATACTCTAAGCACTTAAGAACTTAACTAAGAAAAAAGAGCTTATTAACCTTATAATAAATTACTTCTACAGCATTAAAGGTACCTTAGTATAGTAGAGACAGTAGGACTGTAAAAAGGCTGTAGGCATACTAATAATATTACAGCATTTAACAACACTGTTGCTTTTATAACTAGAACTAGGCTACTACTACAGGCTGCTGCTAGGGGGTCTGCACTTTCTACAGATCTAATACCTAGACTCTCTTAGCTAAACTAGTATAGTAAGTATAGCTAGGGCTAGTACAGACTAGATGTTCTACTCTATTAACAGCAGAACGCGCAGTAGATAGCAGTTCCTAGTAGCTATAAGGCAGGTTGTAGACAGGCTACGCTAAGGGACTATCTAAGCAGAAAAAGCGTAACTAAGAAAAGACTATAGGTATACTAGGTAATATTATAGTAACTAGCAATACTAAAGTTTCTATAATATAGGCTAGAACCTTATTATAAGTAGGTATCCTAGTGTATAGTTAACTATCTAGTTTATAGTTTTAAGATAACACACTTATATAATATAAGGATAACAGCTCTACTATAGCTAAGAGTTAAATACAGTAACCTTTAAAGTAGTAACTAGACGCTTAATGCAGATATAAAGGTTAGATATGTAATAGAACAGGCTAGACTTTAACATTATAGTAGTAAGAGCTAAGTATATAATAGTTTTAATAATGTGTTTATTAGCTGTGCTTAGCTCTAAATAAGAGTATAGCAGTATTACACATAGCCTGCTCTACTAGTATAGCATAAGCAGAGGCTCTTAGTGCTTAACAGATTATTGCTATTAAAGAGTGTACAGTTAATAGGTTGTAACTAAGCAAGTAAGATAAGCGTTATTAAAAGTTTTATAGGTGTATAGAGGTAAGTAGTTTTGTATTTAGATATATAAGAGCTAGGAAAAGATAAAAGAGAACGTAATATATACTAACAAGGCATGCTATATATACTATAGAGCAAAGTATAGTAAAGGCGTATACTGTACTAAGGAGCATAGTATAGCAAGGGCACGTACTATACTATAGGACAGAGTATAGCAAGAGCACGTACTGTACTATAGAGTAGAGTATAGCAAGGGTATATACTATACTATAGGTTAGAGTATAGCAAGAGTATATACTGTACTATAAAGCAAAGTATAGTAAGGGCATATACTATACTATAGGTTAGAGTATAGTAAGGGCACGCACTGTACTATAAGGCAGAGTATAGTAAGGGCATATACTGTACTATAAAGCAAATTACAGTAAGAGCACGTACTATACTATAAGGCAGAGTATAGTAAAGGTACATACTGTCTCCTTAATAGCAATCCTAGTGTATAGATTGTAATTAATAACTTATTATATAACTATTTAAGGTTATAGCAATGTATTAAACGCAAATTAGCAACATTAGTGTTATCTAGCAAACATTAAGCACATATTAAGGCTGTTTAGAAAACATAGAGCAGGTGTTAAGGCTGTTTAGAAAACATAGAGCAGGTGTTAAAGCTATTTAGAAAATATTAAGTAGGTATTAAGGCTGTTTTAAAAACATAGTAGGTTATATCTGTTAATACGCTAAACACAAAAGTTTTATATAAGCAATTTTGCAATTATAGTATAAAGATTACAGTAATAATATTTATCTAGGTAATTATTAAAATATGCAAGCTGTAGTATAGACATAGTGTGTTTTATGTATAGATAGAATGCAAGTTCTGCTAATACTATAGCCTATAGTACACTTCTATGTTTTCTTAAAATTAAAATAGCAAAATTTTTTCCTAATATATAGAGATTACTAGCTAGTAGTAACCTATAAGCTACTATATAGGTATATAATACCTAGGAAATATGTTTAACTTAAATAAGCACTATATAGGTTAAAAGACTTACCTCTTTTATAGTATAAGGAGCTCTCTTAAACACTAAGAGTAATAAGGCTTATAGTATCTAAAGAAGAGCCTTGTTTATTCTTTAGTAGTAATTACTAGATACTGCTGCTCTTCTATGTTAATAATATACTAGCAATATACTACTCTACCTAGATCTTAGAAGCTAAGTATATTGTAGATATAATTACAGCAGCTTATATAATTAAAGAGCATAGTTTAGTATAATAGTTTCTTAATATTAGAGTACTTAGGAACTAGGAACAGTAGATAATAACACTTGTTTATAACAAGTATATTAACAAAATTGCTAAGAAGTTTAACCTTAATAAAACTAGACTCTTTCTATATACTCTGCTCTCTACTGTAGATCTAGTAAAGAGCACTAGAAAAGCTACTAGGCAGAAGATTAAAAGCTATTAGAAAAGAGTTAGATTAGTGCTATACACTACAATTATACTGTAGCTAGATATAGTATTTATAGCAGCTAAACTATCTCTATACCTTACTAATCTAAGTAAGGAGCACTTTAAAGCAGTATACTAGATATTTATCTACCTATACTAAACTAGGTATTAGTTAATCTAATATAGCAGGCACAGTAGAGCTAAGCTGCTTATTTATAGTAACGTGTTATTTGCTAATAATGTTAAGACTTAGTAATTATCCTATAGATACCTTATAACGCTCTTTAGTAGGCTAATAGTATAGAAGGCGTTCTAGCAGGCTACTATTACTACCTCTACTACTAAGGCAGAGCTCTTAGCACTTAAACATGTTGCTAAAGAGACTATAGCACTTAAATAACTATTTACTAAGCTTACACTAACTCTAGGAGCTGCCTAGACAATCTTCTATAACAACTAGTAAATAATTAGACTAGTAGTTAGGGAGAATAAGTGTATAACAATGCAGCTGCGCTATATAAATATGTAAAATATATAGTTATAACAGAAGTATACTGCAGGTATGTTTAAAGTGCTCTATTTCTCTACTAACAGTATACTAGCAGATAGATTAATAAAAAATCTATTAAGGCAATAGTTTAAGAGGTTTAGAGACTAGCTTAATCTTAAGAATATAATTACAACAGTTATAAAAGAGTAAGGTACAAGTATATATATAGATTATAAGAGAGAACAAAGTATTATTAAAGAGCAAAGCTCTATAGCCTTAGGCCTAATCTAAATAGAAAGGAGTTTACTATTAAACTTATTAATAAGACTATTAATAAGCTTAACAGCTCTCTCTTTATAGCACTTACCTAAAGCGCAGACCTTATCCTTATTAGTAGCAGCATTAGTAGTAGAAGTAGAAGTAGTAGGTATAGGCAGAAGTAGCTTAGAGGAGAAAGTAGGTAGTAGGAAAGAGCTATAGCTAATAACTACTGCCTTAGCTACTACTAACACTAAATAAAACTTAACTCTTAGTTTTCTAAGAGCTAAGTCTATAGGCTTAGAGTTAGCTAGTAGAGCTACTAGAAGCTTATAGGCTTTAGAGAAAGTAAGAGAAAGGCTATATATATTAATAAGTAATTAATAGATATAAGAGTAGAAAGATTACTTACTAAAAGTTGCAGTTGTGCCTGCAGGCGCAATGCTAGTAGTAGAAGCTACTACCTAAGTAATTAAAGCACTGCCTATCTAAACAACTAGAAACAGCACTATTAATACACTCTAGGCAGGACTTACTACGCTAGGTTGTTTTAGCGCTATAGGCGCTAGAGGTAGGAGTAGAGAGTAAGAATAGTATAAGCTTATTAGAGCTAGAAGGCAGTAATAAGGTATAGAGAAGTAAGGGCAAGTAAGGTAGTATAGAGGAGGCAGAGCGTAACAGTAATAGTAACTATAATAGTAATAGCTAGCAGAGTAGTAAGCCTAGAAGAGAAGCTAGCAGTAAGCTTAGAAGGCTTAAGTAGAAGAAGATAGTAAGTAAGGTAGAGTATAAGTAGGCAGTAGAGCAGGCAGCAAAGTAGGCAGTAAATATAGTAGTAGTATATGCCTACTGCATAGCAGAATATTTCTGTAGGTATTAGCGTTTAAGTAATAGATATAGGTATAGATTAATTAAAAGAGTACTAATCTTAACAATAGCTTAGGGTTATACTAAAATAAAAAGTAGAATAAGTAATACATTAGTATTATAGGAAGCTTACTTACTAATTTCTTAGTATATATAATATACACCTTAATAAAAACAGTATAAGCTCTTAAATAGGTAAGTCTTATATGCTTAACTTACCTAGAGGGTATATTATAACGTTACTAAATGCTAGATCTACCTACTAGAAGCTTAGCTTACCTAGATCTACTCTATCTAAGGTTAGGCTAACTTACTAATAGATTTAAATCTCTTCTTGCTTATACTATATATATAACAGGCTAATTGCCTATATTAGGTATACTAAGCAATTAGCTAATAGGAGCATAAGACGCTTAATAAGCATATAAATAGTAACCTAAGTAGATACCTACATATAAATTAATAATCTATCTCCTACTTATTCCTAAGCTGGTTATCTAAACAATATTAAGGTTAGTACTCTTCTAATTAATCTATACTTATATCTATTACTTATACTAATACTTATAGAAATATTCTACTATATAGTAGACATATACTACTACTACATCTACTACTTAATCTACTACCTGCTCTTTCTACATAGACTTTACCTTACTTACTATCTTTTTTTACTTAAGCTCTCTAAGCTTACTGCTAGCTTCTCTTCTAGGCTTACTACTCTGCTAGCTATTGCTATTACTATCTTACTTTGTAACAGTCTAGGCACAGCCTAGTAAAAGATATCTTTTTCTTAACTATTTTGCTAAAAAGCAGATATAAGACAACTAGATTAACTAGTTGTCTAAATAGATAATTAATATACTAGCTTAGAAGACTTAGCTATATAAGAGGCTAGCCTAACGTTCTAAACCCTTTAGCTTCTTTCTAAGCTAGATAGAGCTAGACTCTTATATACTCTCTCTCTCTATTACTACTCTACTTACTCTTACTTTTACTCTTACCTTTACTCTTACTGCTTTATATACTTTTAGGCACTAAGAAGCGTATATTATCTAATTATCTCTATCTACTACTTCTACTTCTAGCGCTTATAGTATTAAGATAACTTAGCATAGTAAGTTATACCTAAGGCATATTTATAGTATTCTAGCTAGTTATTTAGATAGTAGGTACTTTAATTACTTTAGTAGTAGCTTCTACTACTAGCCCTATGCCTCTAGGTATAAACATAACCTCTAGTAAGTAATCTTTCTACTCCTCTAGTTATTAATTACTTACTAATATATATAGCCTTCTACTTACTTTCTCTAAAGCCTATAAGCTTCTAGCAGCTATATAGAGTAATAGCTAGCTCTTAAGCTTAGCTCTTAGAAAACTAAGAACTAAGTTCTAGGTAGTATTAGTTATTACTAAGGTAGAAGTTATTGCTTATAGCTCTTTTTTACTACCTGCTTTCTTTATCTCTACCTCTAACTCTAATAAGCTGCCTCTACCTATACCTATTATTTCTACTACCTCTGCTTCTGCTAACAAGATCTATGCTCTTAGTAAATACTTTAAGTAGACTGCTAGCAGGCTTATTAACAAACTTATTAATAAGTTTATTAGTAATCTACTTAATTATAGTTAGATTAGGCCTAAGGCTATAGAGCTTTGCTTCTTAATAGTACTTTATTCTCTCTTCTAATCTATATATATACCTACGCCTTACTCTTCTATAACTATTATATTTATGTTCTTAAGATTAAGCTAAGGCTGCTAGGCTCTAAACTATAAAGAAAGTAGAGGGAAAAAGAAGACAGACTACTTTTAGTGTACCTAATTTCTACCTAGACTGTACCTATTTGCTAGCGTACCTATTACTAGGCTTCTTCTAGCTAATCCTAGGGTTTTATAGGCTATTCTAGTTACTAGTAAGGCTAATTTAGAGAAACTCTTTTATAGCTACTTTAGTAAATAAAACAACTATATTGCTTTTGTTCTTCTAAAAGAGCATTTGTCTAGTAGCGTAGCTAATTCTAGGATTGTATGTATTAATCTAGAGTATTCCCGGGAAAAATCTCTCTTTTAGACGACCCGTCCTCTATATTGTACGGATCATGTGTCCCGTGTGTCCCTCGATGCTGCAACTCCCACCCCTCGTTCACGCCATGCGACTTCAAGGCGCCAGCAACGTTCGAGCTTCCGATCATACTCGGTGCGACGTGCTGTAGGAACAGCCGCATAATAGGGAGCGTACTGGTGATAATGATGAGGCTAGCTTCGATCAAGCTAGCGGTAAGGTCAGCAAATGTTCAAACAGCAGGTGCAAAGGTGAAGCCTACATCCATAGGCTGGGATAAACGGTTTCCCATGATGAGTCTTTGCTAACGAGCATAGGGGGAAGTAATGCGACGCGCACGGCGCTCGTTACACAGGTACTAACTCAGAAGTCAGTGATTGAACGTCGTAGCTCACGGGACTCTCACATGGAACCCGCGCTGAAGAGCAGGATCAACAGGACCTTCCGCAGCCTGGCCATTTGCAATCCTACGACCATGGGAATGGGCAGAACCAGAATCATTACGTCTGTAATGATGTTAAGAACCCCGGTGGCAATGTATAATGCTGCTTTGTTCAAACAGTAACCTCCCTTGACTGTGACATCGATGTTCTTTGCGAACGGGCTGCAGGCTGCAAGCAGAGAGATGATGATGCCCACGCAGGATCCGATTACGACGAACATGGTCACATAGACACTGGTGCGAAATCCCTTGCTTGGATTCAGATTGAGGTAGAAGCAGAGGAATGATAATTTGGCGAAGGCAAGAGCCGGTGAGTAGAGCACTGTTGTTGTCAAGGTGATCTGCAGACGTACGGTCAGGAAACGATACAGGATGGATAGAGTGTCGGGGACTTGCTCTGGCAATGGTGTTGAGTTGATGTCCAGTGAGCTCCCAAGCGTGTATGCCAATCAGGCCCATGGGTGCCCATCTGAGTGCAGCCGTTAGCTTAATGGGTGTCCCGCGGTGTAACTATCGCACCGGCGCAGACTCACAAATAATCAGGGACTGCACGACCATGGAGAGAATCTGTACAATTCCGAATACCGAGAGTCAGTCAACGGAGTCGTGACGCTCCTTCCCCCGCAAGGCACTTACCCATGCAAGCAAAAGACACCCTATCAAATAGGTCAATAAGGCATACGCACGTATCTCAGAGTCAGTACTCACAGTCATCAGAAGATAATTTCTTGACTAGCACCACCTTTGTGTACGCTCGTATGATCATCAGTGCCGTCACAATCATCATTCCCACAACCCCAACCCAGGTAATAAGAGCCTCGCCGCGTCTCTGCGGGTTTGCATGGTCCACGACGTAGCCTGCCGGCGCAGGCACAATTAGTTCATCGAGGTTGACCATGTTTGCGTTGACGAGATGCTGTCAAGAGAGCGACAACACCACTGTATATCTTTGCGAGATTTTGAAACCTCGCCACACAGGTCCCGGCCAGCTGCAGCATAGCATTGAACATGATACTGAACGTGCTGAAAGTCGGCCAGTGGGCAAATTTTCCGCGTACCGCCGTCCTGGGAGGGATTCGAGCAGCGAGCCAGCGAGAGAGAGGCACAGTGAATCCTTTGAGCATGATCCCAGGCATTTGTGCTGATTTATCCTGTACAGCGAACGAGATTGCGTTGCGGCTCGCACCCAACTAAAGACAGGATCTTAACTCTGGCATTCCATAGAGAACTGAAAAGTCCTCAGATGAGACAAGTGGAGGCCTGTCTCTCTTGGCTGTCTCCAACAGGGCAATCCCTTTCCTGCCACCACGGGACCTCGCCCATGGCGTCAAGTAAGATTTCATGTGGTGCGGCCCGTGCCAACTGTAGAAGTGGCGATACTAGGGTAGTAATCCTTCGGGGCCAGAACACCCGAAGGATCCAGAGTAGCGGGTTGTGGAGCAAGAATGTATGCAGCCGCATCTGTAGGTCCTACCACTGGCCACAGTATTGTAGGCCAGAGCGGACATATGTACACTTCCAGAGAACAACTACAACGTGAATCGCGCTACTTCTTGGTCAAGTGGAACTGTCCACCCTGGGACTCATGCGCTGTTGTTGGACGATACTTCGACTCTCTTGCGCGCATTCATACATGCCGATCCGAGTGAACATGATTTTTGCAATCCACGCCACGCTACACTGACTGATTCGTGCAATGTACCTCGGATAGGTCAGCCGCGGGCATTCCGTTTTTATCTTAAACGACGCGAGTCGCGATCACAAAATCAGAACCTGCAGGTCGCCTCGACAAACACCGGTCAATTGGTAGCACACGGCTCTCAATCATGTTTCGACTAAATCTTGCCTTACTCGCTGCGACGCTCCTCAATGTGTCACATGCTTCGCGTGAGACGGAGATTGGACCAACAATTCAATTCCTGTTTCCCAGTTTCTGCGTAGGTCGCGCGCTACATATATCTGCGCTGCTAACCTTCGTCAGTGCACGGTGTTGACACTCAGTCCAGTATCGAGTCGTGTTACTTACCCGGGACAAAGCGCATACGAAGCTAGTCTTGCGTCGTACTTCGATGGCAAGAGCAGGTTGACCCCCAAATGTGTGTTGCAGCCGAAAAGCGTTGGGGAAGTGTCCACGGCTGTGAAGGTTCTCACAGCTGCGAGCCTTCTAAAGCCTTGCCAGTTTGCGGTGCGGTCTGGCGGCCACACTCCAATCCCGGGCTGGAACAATGTCGACGAGGGCGTTACCATCGACTTGCTGCACATGAACAGCACCACATACAATGCCGACACCAAGCTAGCAAGCATTCTACCAGCTGCGCGCTGGGGTTCCGTCTACTCGACCCTGGAACGTGTCGGACGCATGGTAGCTGGCGGCCGTGGCTCTACTGTTGGCGTAGGGGGCTTTCTTCTGGGTGGCGGAATCTCGCACTACGCGCCGCGCCTTGGTCTGTCTTGCGACAACGTTGTTAACTTCCAGGTCGTCCTAGCTGATGGCCGGATCGTGAATGCCAACAAGACCGCAAACCCCGACCTCTTTACCGCGCTCAAGGGCGGTAACAACAACTTCGGCATTGTGACGCGATATGATATGGAGACCTTCCAGGCCGAAGACCTCTGGGGAGGCATCGTCACCTGGCCAGCATCAACCGCCAACCAGCACTTCCAGTCACTTGTCAACTTTGCCAAAAACCCGAACAGAGACCCGAATGCTGCCTTGATATTGTTCCAAGGGTACTCGACTGCCAGCCCCACGGATGTTGTACGTGCTGCTTTTGACTTCACGAAGCCTGTCTTGCGTCCGGACGCCTACAAGGAGTTCTTTGTCGTTACAAACAACATCAGCGACAGCACCAGAATCCAGCCCATGAGCGCAATTGCTGCAGAGTTTGGTAGTGATACAACTAAGAGGTAAGTTGCCCCAACTTGCCGTCCAGAGCCCATTGCTAACCTGACACGTCCTAGGGTCCAATTCCGCACTCTTTCGTTCAAAGTCGACCTCGCCACCCTCCAAGAAACAGCACGCCTCTATAAAATCGTCATTACAGAGCTCCAAGCCAAAGCCTCGGGCTCATGGCGCGTTTCCTGCCTCCACCAAGTGTGGTCCACTAGCTACACTGCCAACAGCACGGCCAGAGGCGGTAACGTGCTCGGCATGGAGCGCTACAAAGAGAACTTCATCATGTACCAGTCGTACCTCTCGTGGTCCGAAGCCAAGGACGACGAACTATTCATCAATCTGGGCCTGATGTTGACCGACGGGATCCAGAAGTTCGCGGCCAGCAAGGGCACCGCCATCGACTACCTCTACCTCAACTATGCTGATAAGGATCAGAACCCTCTTGCCAACTACGGCGTCGATAACGTCAAGTTCATGAAGTCGGTCGCGAAGAAGTATGATCCTTTTGGTGTTTACCAGACTCTGCTTCCCGGAGGGTTCAAGATCTCAAAGGTGTAGACACTGTAGAGACTAACTACTAGTAACTAGTAGCTTTAGTAATTTATATACACTATATACCTTAAGATTGTTAACAAAAGACTATTTACACCTTTTAACTTAAGGATAGTAGTATAGTGTCTATACTATCTATATACCCTAGTCCCTATTAGGCTATTACTAGAGTTAAGAGAACTAGATCATTTAATTAAAGTGTAAAAGAATTAATTAAGTACCTTATCTAATTGTTTAAGTAAGAGATTAAGCCTATACACTCTCTAGTTGCTAGTGCTACCTAGTCTACAATTAAGATCTAGCAGATGTATAGTTAGGCTAATAATCTAATCTAGTTTTGTTATACTTATTGCGAAGCGAGCGAAGCGAGTGAAGCAATCTACTAGAATTTAGGGGATTGAAAATCTAAGGGAAAACCTTAGGTGATCCTATTAGGCAACGGGGTTGCTACTTCTGTTAATCTTTAGCTAACCTAACTACTCTACAGCCTAAGCGCAAGAACACTAAAATCTGCTAGCTGTTTATCTACCTATTGTCCTATTGTCCTATTGTTGGAGCTCTCCTATTAAACAACTGAAAGCTTATGTCATTTGTGTTACTAGTAATTAGTTTGACATGTTTTCTGGTTTATCGGTGCGAAACACTAGTACAATACAAGGGGGTGCCTGAACAGACTAGATTACAAGTAAGCCACACCCGGGGTATTTCTCTTTTAAAAGATTAGTAGATGCTTAGTGCAAGTTAGCTCCTATTCTAGTCTATTGAGTCCAATTAGACAAACCCTCTCCGCATATCAGCATCTGGCGTAAGTAGTTTATGTGGGTCCGGAGTGGCTGGTGAGCAGCGTCTTAAATTTGTTGAGTTGCGCCGTGATTGACCATCAACTTCCACGTATCGGATGGTTACGGCTTTGCATAGGGAACTTAGCAAGGACAGCCCGCCGCTCCAACTGCTCTCGTTGGTTAACATTGGGAGGGCGGTTCTTGCATCTTCGGCCCGTCCCCTTGGGCAGGAGTTCAACGGGCCGAATTTCGAGCAAAAACGACATTTGTCTATTCTATATAAGCTGCAATCCCCTCCGGAACTTCAAAGAAACTTTGGACCCGAACACTTGTACCTGTAACGTCATTTACTTTAACGGACGTACTCAAGAGCAATATGAACTTTTTCACTTTTGTCACCCTCTTTGTAGCCGGACTTGCTACAGCCGCACCGGTAATGAACGAACAGAAGTTCGATGGAAGTGCTGTCGAGAAACGCGTAAGTTGTCCACAAGGTAGATTGCTAGATTATTGGTCTCCGTAACTAAATGCCTCCATTTGAACAGGATGTAGGTTACCTTATTCATCTTTTCGTTAAAGGTTTGTTGTGACTAACTAATATGCTTGTTCTTGGACATAGGTAGTAAGTAGTCCTCGCCTTACACTCTTGTGTACCCTTAGCTGCTGTGCGCTTAGACAAAACTAATCTGTTATTTAGCCCGTGAGTTATTCCCTGCCTTTCATCCAAAGATGTCACATATCAGCAGTTGAGTGTGCTGACTGAACCGTTTCTGTGTCTAGAGGGTGCGTTAGTCCTTACGACTTCCCTTTCCCATATCAAAATCATCTGCTAACCGGGCCTATTTCTGCCGATAGGGTGTAAGTTGATACCTGCATTGAATGTAGTGTTCGTTGTGACTTCCGTACTAACCAGGCCATTACGGCGGCTTTAGCATGTAGGTTATTTTCTTTCACCCTTTAATGAGAAAGTTATTATCAAGCGATGCTAAGACTTAAACAGGATGTAAGTAGATACCTACGCTAACAACTTGTTTTCGGCTTAAATGCTAATCTCACGGTTGTGACTTGTAGTATGTAAGTAGTATACTCCCAATCTCATGTTCAAGTAGTCCTTGCTTCACTCTGCTAATTATTACAAACAGGACGTAAGTCGAGGCTCCCCTCAAAGTGGAAGATAACTTCAGATTCAGGATCAACCATGCTAATCAAATCCAGCCTGTATGTATCTCCCACCCTCCTATCCGTATTTACGAGATAGTTGAAGTATCTAACTAACTGATTTCCACAAACAGCCGGTAAGTCGAATATCATTTCCGCTGCCTTGAAACGGGACCCGAGTTCACAATGGCTAATGAATCTGTTTCCATGGAAAGACCACCTTAGTAAGTGCTTCCTAAGATCCTACTGTTCTTTTTCAGGTTGACACAATTCTGTTCGCTAACCAGCCTGTCAGTAAGTACAATTAGCGCGTAAGACTCACACCCTACTCTGGTTACCGATGGTTTTACCTGCATTTTCTAATCCAGACTGTCTTTCTGCAAACAGACTGTAAGCAAACTATACCTCTCTCTGTTCCGCCAGGTCTGCTGAGTAGATCCTAACTGCGAATAGCGCGTCGTAAGACCTCCAACTTTCAACACTTGATGAGATCTCTAAGCAATTTGCAGTAAAGACGTATTCGAGAAACGCGTCTACCGCCGATAGGAGTAGGGGTATAATCGTCGTATGGAGTTGTACAATCGTTGTATGGAGTTCCCTCTTGGGTTTAAGCTCGGCCGGTTGTCCTCCCCGTATCTGTCCCTACCACTCCTGAAGCCAATCTCGCTACAGGCTCTCCGCAATACATCGTCCTTTAGCCCCTCTCCACTCCCTACTATCAAGAAGAAGGCAATAATGTGACTCGGATCTAGACCCAGCTTTGGTCATCCATCCCCACCTACAAAGAAGGTTGACTGATCTGAAATGCCACTGTACCGCCTCGATCATTCCTTACTTTGAAAACCGGCCGTCACGGTACGTACCCGGAATCTTCATCCATTCGTGAAATACACCATTTCAACCAGGCGAGGCAAGTTCCTACATGCACCGCAACCACCAACCCGCAGCAGCAAGATATCCAAGACCCCTACCCAGCTTAAGCAGAGTAGAGAAAAGAAAACAGGGAAGTAGAGAGTTCTAACCATGCCATCAACGCCAGTCAGTCTCTTGAACCTCACATTTCCCTCCCAAACGCTACTTTTCGTTTCCCAGAACCCTATAGCCGTGGCACCGAGTTGTCAAACCAGTTACTACGCAGGACGAGCAATTTGCGATGTTCCCACTAATCTAATCACCTCCACATCCACATCCACATCCACATCCTTAGTCCCGCAGCGGTATTCCTCACGCAAAAAGCATATTCACATCCCAGCGCCAGACATTCAATAGCGGGAGGTAGTCGCTAGGTCCATGAGGCAAGTGAATAGCTCAGGTTCAAATCTAATTAAGAAATCTTTGGGGGTAAGGGATTGGGATTGAGTAAGTACTACAGATATTCTACTACGCTTAGATGCGCTGGTTGGATGCTTGGGTTCGGTGATGCAGTCGTTAACGACGAGGATACTGGAAGTTGGATTGAACGGAGACTGGGTCATGGGGAAAGCGGTACCCATCTCAATATGTGCTGGTTTGGGAGTTGGTAGATCCTGCCTAATGTGAAGTGTCTTTGTGGTGTGGTTTGTTTTAAATTAATTGGATAGTGGGCGGGTTTGTGTTGTGTTTCTCAGTGTGGTTAGTGGTGGGTTTGAGTACACATGCACATGCGCTTGCGAATGGCGCGTGGATGATTAGACTTCGTCGGACTTGAGAGGGATTACTGCGCGACTTAGCGAATAGTTCTAGTGACGATATGTGGAGAGCAGAAGAAAGAAGGGGGGTTGGAAGGGCGATGAGGTAGTAGGTGATACGAGGTGGTTTGTAGATGTGAGCGAGTAGATGAATGCCTCGAGAGTGAAATCTTCAAGTCTATTCTGCTTTGTTCAAGCCAAATAAGAACAATGACTAACACAGCCTACTGAACAACAACCCTCTCCACCTCACTTCCCCTCCTCAACCTCCTTATCCACAGCATCAGCCATATCGCCCAAGGTGTCAAACTTCCAGTCCCACACCGGATCCTCTCTATTCCCCATAACGGCGCCCGGTCTATAAATCCAAGCCGTCTTCAACCCCATCTCCCTCGCAGCATGATGATCATGAAATTGCGACTGCGCCGTATGCAGCACCTGGTGCTTCTCGAGATGAAAGCGCTCCCTCACCTGGCGCAAGAGGTATTCAAAGTTCTTGAGATCGGGTTTATAGCTGCCGATGTCCTGGGCTGTGAGTACGGCGTCGAAGGGGAATGGGGAGAGGAAGCTGGAGGCGAAGGAGGTGTTGTCTACGTTGGAGAGGATCACGAGTTTGTATCGTTTGGATAGCCGTGTGAGGGCTTCCAGGGTGTCGGGGAATAGTGGCCAGGAGCCCACGCTGGCGCCGAAGGCTTCGCTTTCCTGGGACGTTGGGGCGGGGAGGTTAAGCTCGGCGCAGAGTTTGGGGTGCACGGCGGTCAGGACTTGGGAGTATTTCCAGTCTGGGTGCTCTTTTTCGATAGGTGGTTCGATGGCGTGGAGGGTTTGGAGAATGTGTTTTGGGTCGAGGTTTGGTTGACTACTTTTGGATAGCATGGGTTCTAGGGCGGTGAGGGCGCCGCGCTCCCAGTCTATCAGGGTACCGTAGGCGTCGAAGGAGAGGAGTTTAAAGTCTGTGAGTTTTGACATGGTAGGCAGGGATGTTGATTTGGGTGACAGAGTGTTGATGGCGAGTGATGCAAGCTGGAGATAGCTTGTTCAGGTCCCGTGCGTGAATCATTTTATATGTTGTTGGTGATCATCACACCTCTTGCTCTGCGTGCCCCACTTTTACAGCATGACGTTGCGGGGTGGAGGCTGCGCGCCCTTGGAGATACATGCTTACCACGAGCGGGGTGATAAGCTGCTTGTCCGTCGGCAAGCGATGAGACGTTGTGAAGACATGTTGCGATAGCAAGGCGTCAATCGCGAGTAGACGAAATTTGCATCACGATGACGCAGGGGTAATGTATGGTCAAGAGGTGCGAATTCAACCGTGGTCCATTAGATCGTCAGTCTATCTTCAGCTTGTGATTCAAGAATTCTTGGCTAATCTAATTGACCAGCCCCTGCTCCTTCAAGTGTCGCGGATGCACCTCGTCGTCCTGCATTGTGTAGGGCAGGTTGCCGATCTTCTGCTCGAGGATCTGCTTAGTCAGCTTCCACAGGTTGAGGCCCAGCACGGGGCTCTTGGACTGGTCTGATGGCTCGGTGACCTTGCGGTCAGGGACAATGTAGCGGCCCTGCACCTGCTCGGTGACTATGTCTGGGTGCGTTGAGGCGAACAGGATAGGACGGCAGCCCTTCTTGACGGGGTCCTTCATGAGCGGTCGCACTGCAGCCACGCCGACCTTGCCGAGGGTGCCGTATGCCTCGATGGCCTGGTCCTGCTGGTCAGTCACAACACCGCCGGGGTGCGTGGCGTTGATCCAGGGCAGGCCGGTGGTACCTGTGACGTCGCCAAACTGGCCAGCCTTGATGCGCAGCAGCAGCTCGCGCAGGAAGACGACCTGGGCGAGCTTGGTGCGGTTGTACAGCTGCATGGCGCCGAGGTCCTGGTTCATCTCCTCCACCGATGCAAAGTGAATGTCGCTGCTGGCCGGGCGGTGCAGGTCTGACGATTGCGCGACGAGACGCGAGTCAGGCGTCTTCTGCAGGAGGGGCAGGAGGGTGAGCATCAGATGTGCCTGTGCAAAGTGATTGACCTGCATGTGCGTGTCCAGCCCGTCCTCGCTCTCCTTGTACACGCCGACGCCGAGCCCCGCGTTGCAGATGAGGGCGTCGAGGCGGT
This sequence comes from Ascochyta viciae-villosae, assembly GCA_004335205.1. Taxonomy (NCBI): domain Eukaryota; kingdom Fungi; phylum Ascomycota; class Dothideomycetes; order Pleosporales; family Didymellaceae; genus Ascochyta; species Ascochyta viciae-villosae. Next base: position 25,833 of record SATZ01000351.1, read on the forward strand.
CGAGCTCCTTGGCCAGCTCACGTGCGACCTGGTCCGTCTGCCGGAACGACTCGAGATTGCACTGCCGCCACTCGACGCGGCTGGTGTCGCCCCAGTGCTTGAGCGCGTCCTGCGCCTCGGCGGCGTGCTGTTCGCTCTGCGAGAGGAGGTAGATCTTCTGCGCGCTGTGCTGGAGGAGATGGGCGACGATGCCGAAGCCGATGCCTGCTGAGCCGCCCGTGACGACGTAGACCTGGGCGTGTCAGTGAATGTAGCAGCACGTGGAATGGCGCACACCAACCTTGCCGCTCAGGTCAGGGATCTCTGTGTCAGGGTCGAATGTGTTGCTGGAGAAGGCCTTTTTGATGGTGTCCATGGTGGTCTATTGCTGGTATTGGGTGTGCTGTATGGTAATGTCCTATGCTGTATTGCTGGGTGTAATATACTCTATTGCTGGTGCTGGGTGTGGTGTATCGTGTTGTACTGTACTGTACTGTACTGTACTGTACTGTACTGCTGGGTGAGGTCGATGTTAGACGCTGGTATACTCAAATGTACTGTCTACAATGGCTTCCTCACAGTCAGTCGTCAACCCACTTATACCTCCTACACCCGCCCAGAGACGCGTCCAGCATCGTGTCGTCATGATGAGATGTCTGTGGACAACGCCCCTCGATGCATTGGTGCCCCAGCGTCAATCAGCGCCTGCATTGCACGTGGCAGTGACATGTGAGATCATCGAATGTCCATTCAACACGGTACTCCTCGCGCCACGTCTACATTCGCTGTCTTGCTTCATCGCGTTCCTCTAGGGGTGATGAGGGGGGTTTGGTGCTTCAGCTGCAGGGAGAAGACGGCCCCACACCGCTCGACGAAAGCGCGCTAGTGCGGTGCACCTACTTACTGGACCAAACCTCCCAACACTGTACTTGTACCACTACCTGAACATGCACTCCTGCATTTTCAACAGTCTGAGCACTGACTGTCGTCTGTACAATACGACGTCATTTCACAGATAACCCCCATCCATACACCAGAAGTACTATCAAGCAAAGTGCCTTACTTGCACAATCATGACATAAGAGATGAGGTAAAGGTAAAAGGACAGTGCAACGAGATCGAGGACGGCAATATCCATCAGAAATTCCTACATCCGTCTTACGCACGAGACTGTCTTCAACCACACGCTCGTAACAGCTATCTTGCTTGTCAGAGAGTCCATCCAATGGACACGTTCTGCTTTCTGCATTCTCATCGAACACCAGCAACCCCACTCGTCTCGCTGCTTCTGCGCTGCATCGCCAGCTTCTGTTCCAGACATGCCCACGAAAACATCCCGTGCTGGAGAGTCTTATCTGAAGAGCCGACCTTCAACAGGCCTCGCGTCTCGCAAGACAAATGCACGCTGACCAAACCCTTTAGCCGGCTTCCCTCCAACTCAACACCTCGTGCAGAACAGACCAAATGCATCCCCCGTGCTGAGTGGTGGCCCAAGTAAACCAAAACAGCAAGGAGAATAGAAGGAGAAAAGCCTCCTCGATCCACCACCACCTCACCCCCTCCGTCCCCCCTGCGGCACCGCCCCAAACAAACTACACCCGTTCCTCATCCTCCTCACAAACCTCAGATAAGCTTCCAACGCCTCCACATGCGACGGATACGTCTTATGCTTCTCCATCCACAACTTGAGATACCTGCCATCGCTCTGTCCGCGGAGCGCACAATAGTACTCGCCTTCGTTTTCCGAGGACCGCCGCAGCACGACGACGAGTTTGCGGCCTTTGAGGGCTGTGACGTTGCTTGCTTCGCCTGGCGGTGTTTGTTAGTTGGTTGGGCTGGTTTGGGGAGAGGGGAGGGGCAAGTACGGAGGCATTCTGCTTTTAGGTGGGCGATTCTGTCGAGGGAGGAGGTGCTGGAGTCTGTATCGCTCATGATTGAGATGTGGTGTGTGCGTTGCGTTTAGCCCTGGGAGGATGTTGAATGTGAAGTCGTTGATGGTGTGTGGATTTTTCTTAACAAGAGAAAGAGAAGAAAGAGAGACGGTTACTGAACACCACTACATCTACACATCATACCCTTCAACACCCTACCCTACCCTACCCTGCACTACCCTACACCCATAATTCATTCCCACCCCGTTCGCAGCAGTTCGCAGCCCAGCACGCCCAACCTCCACACTTCTACAAGTCCCAACCAGCAACAAGGCGATCGCCATCCCTGCACGGCCCCGGAACCAGGAACAGGGGACTGGGGAACGCCGGGCCCTGATCCGCACTCGTCATTACAGCCGTGTCAGGGCTCACTGCAGCATCGAAGCTGCGAAAAAATCTGTCCAAGGGGGAAGCGGGATTTTTTTGGAGGGGGAGTTTGGGCTGCGGTGGTGTTGGTGCCCGTTGCGGCGTGTTCGGAGATGAGGAGGGGAGGGTTGTGTGGGTTTTATTTGCGCGTTGGGGGTTTACCTAGAGTGAGAGGGGGAATCGGGGGAGCTAGTTTGCTAGGTAGGTAGGTATGAGGTTGGTATTTTTAGATGAGCTTGAGGTGGAATATTTACGGCTGTGAATGATGCGATGCGGTGCAGCCTTACATAGTATACGCTAGTGAGACCCACATGTACCTTGCCCGTTGCCCACGCCACTGGGAAGGTTGAAACACTGCGTAGATTGGACAAACTACTGTAGTATGAGAATTTCGAAAAGTTAAATCGAGAATTGCTATGGCTAACTACGCAGCGGCAATCTATGCTGCGATACTGACCGGCTTGATACCAACTTCCGTCAGCTTCGTTGTCTCCGGCTCCTCAATCTCGACTTCCACCGGGTCGATGGTGTCGGTCAAACCCATGTACTTTAGACTCGCGGCCCAGCCCAGGTCTTCGCCAAAGTAGTTCTGCATGACCTCGACGCCGTACTTGATGCCGTTCTTAGGGTCGTACGTAAGGCACTGCTTGCCGACTGCAATTCCAATCACCGCGTCCCACGAGGGAAGCTCGGTCTGTCCCAGACGGTCGGACTCGGTTGCTGTTTCTGGGAGCTCTGAGTTTAGGATCGCGGCGTAGATGTTCTGTGCTGCGGCTTGGCCCATTACCGTTGCACTGCCAGCGCGCTTGATACCGGTCCATTGGATGACGTCGCCAACGCCGAAGTGCGATGTGTGGTTGGGGATTGTGTCCTTGAACATCAGGCTGCTGTCGACCTTGATCTCCTTGTCCTCGTTGAGGCATGCGTCGGGCAAGATGTCGGTGGTGGGCATGCCCTTTCTTGTCGAGTCGATGACAAAGTCTGCTGTGATCTTCTCGCCATCCGCAAGGGTCACTTCAAACTTGCCGCTCGACAACTCTTCAATCTTAGCTCTTGACCCCAGCATAACGTCTACGCCTTCCTCCTTCAGCATGGTCCCTACGCGCTCCTTGAGCTCCACTGGCAGCGGCTCCGAGGACAAGACTTGGTCGCGCGAGTGGACGAGGGTAACTCCGATCTTAGGATAGTGCTGCTTGATCTCGCCAGCGAACTCAATACCAACGGCGCCGGCGCCGATGACTACCACTCGCCGTCCGTCATGCTTGGACTCGTCGCCGCCGGTGATCTTCTCAATAAAGCTCTTGCCATCTCTCAGGTACTCTTCGTAGCTGCCAGACTTTGGTACCGCAGGCCAGTGCCTCTTCAGCCCTGTCGCTACAATGAGATAGTCGTACGCCTGCTGCTGAGTCTTGCCGTTGCGGTCAGACCACTCAGCAATCTTGGCTTCCGGGTTGATGCTCTTGACTGAGCCATGCTTGAATGTCAAGTTGGGCTGCTTCAGCTCGTTCAGATGCGAGAAGCGCTTCCACATGTGACTTGTGTACTTCGGCGCCACATGAGCAAGTGGAGCACCCACCGAGTGGACTGCAAAATACCCCTGTCAGTACAAGAAGTGCCGCGAAGAGACGAGGACAAGACCAAATTCTTGACGCCTCGGTTAGTGGGGCTAAGAAATTAATGACGCACAGTATCCATCGCGCTCGTCGATAACGGTGACTTCGACGCCTCGCCTGCTCTTCGCACCCTTGAAGTCGGGTCCTGGGTATACGCTCTGTCTCCCCTTTCCGTTTGAGTACTCGAGGAGGTTGACAATTGCTGAGACACCTCCGTATGCGCAGCCAACAACAAGTATGCGATGCGGCGACGACAGCGACATGCCGCCGAGAGTATCAGCAAGGTTGGGCATCCTCATGGTAGGCAAATTTGATCTGATAACGGTGCGAGGGGTAAGTGGATGTAGGTAGGACGGAGGAAAGCTGAGATGATCTGATAAGATCAAAGGTCGGATTCCTTCGGCGTTTTATCGCGCAGCACGCTCAGACCGCTTTCCACCGGTATCGGTCATCGGCTCTTCGGATGGAATCAGTCCACAAATTGCGTTTCGGCAGCACCAGCATCCACTCTGTTGTCTGACGAAACGGCGTGGTGGACTGGAGACGCGATTGGTTCCGTTCGATCGGGTTATCAGATCCGTTGCAGAATTTTTATCAGATGGCCACTAGCGTGCTTGGCCGCGTGTGAGCCCCACGGGATGAAAGCCTGACAGCTCCTCCTCCACACGACGATGCTATTTGAATCGCCAAGACGTCGTCCACACGCTGGCGGCAACCTTCTTTGGACGTTCTCGTCTGCAGCTGCCCTGCATGACCCGTGAGGACGGAGTGTGATGCCGCACATGCATCTGTTGGCCCAGCACCTGCTCCTTCCGGCTTGACGTGTCTTGACGCGTCCTTGCTTGTGATTTATACGAAAATTATGGATACAGGATCTCGACACAGCCACGTACTGGTGTAAAATGCTGTTGGTAGGGGTTGCCTGTACTCGGATGCCAATTCTCCGTATCCGCGATTGGAGTTTCTCGCTGTCGAAGTCTGGTCTTCTACCACTCTGCCTTTCGACACTCTCTCATTGACCAGCCAGGCCACAATTCAGATTACCGAGAGCGGATGAACATGTGATAGTTCGTACAACACGTCTCTGCTTCGGCTCAGAAGCAATGTGGAGTGGGACTAACCATCTGTGTTTGCTGCTTCAGAAGCTCAAAGAAGCGAAGATCTTGATCGGTCCAAGATGGGAGTGTTATGAATCAAATGTTGCCTGCAAACAGATGGTCTTGACATCCAATCTCTTTCTCTCTACTCGGCCTTATCTCCTTGCAGAACCGTCGCGTGCAGCCTACACCATCGCACTCCACGGTGTGTGCATGTTCAACTTCGTGCTTCTGCAATTCCGTTTTCGTCAAGAGGCGATCGTCGGCACATATTCCGCACTTGTACTGGAGCACATACGCAGCAGTCTTCGCATTATCGTCAGGCGCTCGTTTCGCCTCCGGATCAAGCCAGCGGATCTGTGTGGTGTCGCCCACAAAAACGTCATTGCTGATGTTCGAGCTGTGAGATGGTCTAGACGACAGGGATGGGCGACGTAGTGTGGATGAGCTGTCTGTGTTCAGTTGAAAACGAGGGTAGGCTGGAGCGACGTTCATCGTGTTGGAGTCCGTGGAAAGCGACTGCTGGGGAGTAGTACTCTCAGAACCTGCGTCGTCATGCAGCCGCGAAGTCGTATTGTCAAGACTCAGATCTGTCGCAGATATGCTCGGGAAGTCGAGTAGGGCCACCACTATTGTTTGATTGAATTGGTATTCCGGTAATGCAGCTGCCTTCCGTAGCGCCAACACTGACATCAGAGCCCAACGGTCCTTTTCGGTGATTTTGTTGGACATCGCTCCTTTTGTGATGTTCTCTAGCAGCCGACCACTCATAACTGCAAAGTACGCACGCTGGAAAGCTGGCTGAACATCAACGGGAACCATGTCTTGCATGGAGAGCCTCAACTCGCTTTTGGGTCCAGTGCAGGATTCGACTTGCCGGTGGGATGGCCTCTCGGGGATTGGGAAAAGTCCATCCTTCCATCTGTAGGTGAAGGCTCCTCTCGTTTTACCGTAACGCCCGCACATCTTTAACAGCATAGCTTGAAGTACCTCTAGACGCAGAGGTTCCTTGAGACTAAGTGCAGCCACCGCATATGGCTGGAGACCGTCGACGTCTTCACACTCGGGATCTGCACCGCCATCGAGCAGCTTTTGCGTCAGCGCTGCGACGTCGCTAGGCATACTTTGCTCAATGCATCTTCTTAGTGGCGTCATGCCAAAGCTGTCGAGTGCATTAGGATCAACGCCTCGTTCCAATAGTATCCCGATATCTTGCAGGGTCTCTGCCACATGCCTCTTTACATCTTCGCAAACACCAACTACCTCATGGAGTATACTTGTGCCACTAACTGGAGCGGTTGCAGAGAAGTTGTCCACCATTTGCCGTGAAACACATGGAGGAGAATGCCAGAGGACTTGGTGTACAAAAGTGTCGCTGGACCCTGCTGCACAGGGACTACCACAGAACTTTGCAGTAAGGTCCGCCCCCTTCTCGACAAACTTCCCCAGGCATTCCATCTCTGCCCAGCTCAGCTTCATGCTCCAGTGGTCACGGCCCTGCCAAGGCTGTAAGAACATCTCAAAAGGAGATGCAGATGATCCTTCTGGTGGCGGAACATGAATGCTGGCTCCAGCATTGAGCAACAGCTTCAAGACATCGTTGCATTTGGACCTGACTGCCTCGTCGCCATACTCACGAGACCTGCGTTCCAAACACAGCTGTAACGCAGTGTGCAGTCCCGAGCTGGTTGGAGAAGGGCCGGCATCATCAACTCTCGCACCTCGCTTCAGCAGTATGTTGACAACCTCGGGGCCAGTCCAGAACACAGCTTGCAGTAGCGGCTTCCAGCGTTTCTCGGGTAGTCCATTGACATCTGACCGACCGGGTATGAGAAGCGCTTGCACAGTATAATGCCGCCCATTCTTGATGGCGTTATGGAGTGCAAGGTCTGTCCCTAAAGGATGCGTCGAGCCTTTAGCGCCGTACGACAGAAGAACCCAGACAACAGGTCCGTTTGGCATCCCACATGCGATATCCAGTAGCGTCTGATGAGGGTGCTGCATAACTACCATCTGGCTCAATGCTGGGTGATTGGAAAAGCAACTCGCATCCGGTTCGAACGGCAGTCCGATAGGCTCGTTCACTTCGTTCGTGTTTTCCATGAGTAGCTTCTCGAGCTTCTCGCACTCGTTATCGAGCACGCAACCAAGCATTTTCAGAAGTATGTCAGACATAAGTGGAGGATCTTGCATCCATTCTGGTATATCGATCGACGGTTGAAGGCTAATAAGGTCAGTCTTTGCGAAGTGCAGCTCTTGTAAGACCACTCACTTTGTGGCCTGGCTGAGCAGCCCCATGAAGGTGGGCTCAGCAGTTGCAAGCTCATCTCCAGTAACGATTTGCCATCCACCGGTCTTTGTCCGATGCTCCAGTGACTCGGGCTCAATTGACATGGGCTCAGCTGTCGCCGATGAAGATGCCGGCTCTTCATCATTCTGCCCACGGCCAGGACGGCGGGCTTCTGGTCGACCTAGATGCGTCCTGTGGCCTTTGTGGCGCATGAAACCCCATTCTTTAAGCTTCATGCGGTACGCTCTCGTCCTACGCTGACATGAGAAAGTGCAAAATCTTATGCGGCGTGGAGGCTTACGAAGCTCTGAACTTGTATTTAGTCTCCATCAACTCCTTGACCTCCCCTAACGGCTTCTTCTGATTGAATGATAACTCTTTGATTTCATCCTGAACCGCATCCCAGTCTTTCGTCATGATTGCGATTCTGACGAACAGATGCAGCCACAAGGTGGGAAGTGGCGTTCAGGGCTGCTCCCGTATCAATCGACTTCTTAAACTTGCTACTAACGGCGCTCAAATGCAATGATGAGGCAGTTCTGATCGCCAATTAACCAAACAATACATCGCAGGGGGTAACAGCATCGGTGTCGCTGAGAGTCCCCGCGCGCGAATGTGCAAAAGCTTGGGAAGTGCAATTTAATCAGCACTAGCTGGAAGCGGACAAGCTCGAACAGCAAAAGTTACGCTTGCACCTTGCTGGGTCCGCAATCGCCTTTTTGGCGTTGAAAACAATCGACTATGTTGCGCAACAATTGCTACCTGACAAAATGCACCTCACGAGCCCCATTTCTGAACATATGCCGGCAGATCCTGGTTGTCTTGCGCATGCTGTGACCTCAAGCTTGGGTGCAATCTCATCTCTCCTTCCACCTCAGCAAGCCGCTTCTCATACGTCCCCACATTTCCACCACTCTCTTTCTCCTCTGCAATAACAACCCTCAACTCTTCCAACTCTCCGATTAATCTCTTCCACCGCTGTCCTTCCTCCTCCCAGAAGAACAGAAAGTTAATGAGTTTCTTCTGCGCGTGACTCGTGATGCCTGACACCTGATTTGCGAAATTCTTCGTAATCCTCTCGGTATGCAGGATGGGTGAGTTCTGCTCCAAAACTCCGTTCTTGAGAAGAGCCTTGTAGATAGCAGTCGAGATTTTGAGTGCAGAGGTGATGCCGGCGTGCGCAAACACTTCCGGAGACAGAACAAGTGGATCGGGTTCGCCCAGCTGATGTATGAAGGCGAGATCTTGCTCGCGGCTTGACAGCTCTGTGTCTTGAGATGCGCCAACGATGTTAGGGACTGCGTTGGACATGAACCGCGTGAAGCTGAACTTCTTTTGACCTGTCTCTGTTTTGTACATGGCGGCGGTGAAAGTGCAATTAGGTATCTTTGTCGGCGGTTCACCAAGAAAAGGCTTGAGTTGCGCGTAAAATGCTTGGTGTTTGCTGCTTACTTTATCCATTTATGAGGGTCGACTAGTGCTACATGATGGGAAGCCTGTGTCTATAATTGATGAGGCTGTGTGTGCTCAGCCCTACACGTGGTACAACGTCAGCATACAATTGGTTCATGTCTCTTTCTTCCCAGATCATGCGTCTTGCGTGTAACATTAACCCTTGCATGTTGCATACAGCTGGCACCTGTGGTTGTGCTCTGAATGCCATGTTGTCATAGTTTGGTTGCTGACTTCACGACCCTCAACTTGCTCTTTGGTTGATATGACATTACAAATACAGTCATCAGAAAACCAGCTACATCATGAATGCGGTTCAAAGTCGGTTTGGCGCAATCTGGCATTCTCGTATATGTACAGACTCTAGCATGCGAGCATGAATTACGCCAACGTCCATCAGGACATTTCCAGGACCATACGGTCACCACGGTGCGGGCTATAGGACTCTGGGTAGTGACACTCTGTGTTGATTTCATGTATTTTCGAACGAGCAAGCTCGGCATCATGAGAACTATGGTGTGAAGAGGCTGTGTGTACATGGTGACACTTTCCATTAATACAAACTACTGAATTAAGAAGCATCCCTGGTCGTGAATCATAACTAGTCGTGCAACCCGGTTCATGCTTCTAGCCGTAGACTGGCTTCTGACTATAGCCGGGGAACTGCTTCAGTAGCTTAGTATCGATGGCCTTCAGCTGCGGGCAGCTAAGAGGACCGATGATGCTGCCAATAGCATCGGTGAGCTTGTTCAGTGCTCCAAGAAGAATGTCAGGCTTAGCCTGTGCTGAAAGCTGGTAGACGAAACAACCAAAATTGTTGCCCTTGAGAAGGTCTGCAGAATTGAAGAGTCCGCCTGTAAGGTTGGCAACGTCGACACCAGCGAAGGAGTTAGTCTTGCCAGTATTTCCGCCAACATCGAGGAACTTCGGGTGGAGCTTGGCAGCGTTCAGAACATCAACGAGAAAGTAGTCGACCTCGTACGGGTACTCAAGAGCACGCCTGTACCAGTTCTTAGGGATGCGCTCGGTGCCTTGCACGGCATTGTAGTTGCCGTTGGTGCCCTGCACACCAAACCAGGACTGAATGGTCTCGTAGCTGAGCAGACCAGCTGGGTTTTCGGCGCTATGGTTCGCCATGAAGCGATAAATGAAGGTGTAGGCGGCGGGCTGCACGAGTACACCTGAGAAGGGTCCGTTAAAGAAGTTAGGGTTGTTGCGGATCTGGGTATCGAAGCGGTCCGAGCGGAAAGCCGTGAGGGAGTCAAGAGTGACCTGCCCACCAGGCGAATGGTTGATGAGGTCCTGGAACTGGCTCGTCACAGTCTTGTAGTTGTTGCCAGCCTCGTAGAGATCGGGTCTTGTAGGGGAGGCATCTCCTTCATACTTGTTGTGTGAGCCGCTGAGTCCGTTGCCCAAGACACCGGTAACACCACCCTGTGCAATGGTCGGCGTACCACCGATGGACCAAGACAAGAGATCGCCGTCGATCGCAGCTCCGAGTACGGAGAGAAACAGCGACAATTGTGGTCCCATACCAACAACCTTCATGGTTGCATCGACGTATTGCTGGATTGTGGCATACCCACTGTGTGGGATGAAGTCTACATATGGTCAATGCTCTTCGAATTGCATTCCCTTGAGTTCTCTTACTGTGGTTCGCAAATGCGTTTAGTCCTGGACAGGGCCCTCTGAGATCCCCAGAACCAGGAGGCACGTACTCGTGACCGCTGCCTGCTTCGATGTTGATGTATTGCTTCTGTGCGTTGAACGTGTTGATGGGCTCAAAGAGGGCTGTAGCAGCGCCTGCACCAGCCTGACGAGCCTCAAGCATCTTAGCCAGCTCCTTAGCACGAGCTTCAAGAGCAGGGTCCGCGGCCGCTGCCTCGTACATCATGGCAGGAAAGGCATGGGCAAAGGGTGCCAGGCCAGCTACGAAAAGCTGTGATGTGAACTTCATGGTGGTAGTGAAGAAAGGAAAGCTTGAGATAGTAAGGCCTGCTGGTCACTTGTAGAGGCCTCCATGTCTTATATGCTCACTTATCCATAGTGATAGATCACGTCAATCTGGTACATCATGTTCATCTCCCGTTCGTTTCCCGCTCGGCGTTTCTATTAGTGGTGGACGTTGCAGTTTTTCGATCTAAAGCGGTGGGTAGAATTGCATGTTCATCCAATGAACAGACCTGGAGAGAAGCTGACAGACGGCAACATCCTTCTTCCACCACACTTTGTGTCGATCATTTCCGACTTCAAATCTGAAGGTGACATCTTAGGATGGCGAGTCGCACCCAAGTCCCCAAAGGGTAAGACCGATTTTATCGACAGTTCGAAAAGTGCCGCGGCACCGCGGTCACCCACGCGCGTGGGCGTGTTCCCCGCGTATTGGGCCTGCACTAGTACCGGAGCGGTATCCGGGTGTGAACATCCACGGGGTTGACGTGCAAATCATCCGCTCCTATCTCCTATTCCGGAAAAGATTTGAGAAAATTGAGTCAAGCCTGTACCTGAATGTTCGAACCCTGGTCGTGTAGGTGGCCGGCCAGAATACAAGCGTGAAGTGTGCCAGTTGGAAGATGTTGTTTTTCGGTCAAGTGACGTGGCCTAGTGGACAAGATGGCCACTCAAATATGCGCGATTAGAATGCATGGGCGGGAGGCCATCTCAGAAGAAGAAACCTATTGCGGTGCTGAGGGTGTGGTTTGGGCTCCGAAAAGCAATGGGAGTGGGTACATGCTCGAAACGGAGTGTGATAACAATATCGGCGAAGTGAAGTTATTGAACCACTTGGCCGGTATCGAGTGCCACTTTGCTTGCCTACGCAAGGTGATTGGCGTACGCAGAGATTTTCTGTGCTGGAGATGGCGAACGTTGGGTTGTGGTCGGCACTTGCGTCGCACAGACGGAGGTTCCACCTTCCGCGAGCGTCAGGTCAGGCACCTTCCTCTTTCTGTCACCCACAACACGTCAGCGGCGCAAGCACTCTATCGCGTGAGTTCTCGATCACGACTGCTTCATGTATCTCACAGAAACGGACATTCGATGGAATCGAGACTGTTTTCATCACCACCAACCCAAACTATGCTCCCAACAGCTTTCCTTGCATGAACAGTACCGTCAAAGCATCAATATCTCCACTTGTGGATTCCATGTTTGCATTACTAGACTCGATATCCACTCGCTCGTCTCTTACTCAATGAAGCACTTTGCCGTGCAACGCTGATGCTTGCATTGTACGAGCTTCCGCGAACAGTACTAACACGCTGACCCGGGAATTCGATTCAAAGAGTACACAGATCAAAGTCGAATGTTCAGCTGTCCAAGGAGCACATTTTGGTAGGTGATGATCAATAATTCTAAACTATGTCTGTTGAATATCTCTAGGGTATACTATAATGGGAACTTCATCCTCTAATCTTCCTTTGCCGCTTCAATGCCTTCCTTGCCCTTCTATTGCGGCCAATACAGCCATTCCGTGACTATGAAAGCCTAAACCTGTCTCATCGCACCTCGAATTTCGAATGCGCGCTTCTCAGATCCATCGCTGCTGTCTCTCTTAGACGAGCCTTTTTTCGCGCTACTTTTGCTGCTGTCCTTCTTCGGCTTTTCTGTTTTTGTGCTGCTTTTGTTGCTCTCTTTCTTAGGTGCTTCTTTAGATGAGGACTTAGGCGAGTCTTTTTTCGCGCCCTTGGATGATGCCTTAGATGCGTCTTTAGATGACGCCTTTGATGCGTCTTTCTTCGCGCCCTTGGATGAGGCCTTTGATGCATCCTTGGATGACGCCTTTGATGCGTCTTTCTTCGCGTCCTTAGAGGATGCCTTTGATGCGTCTTTCTTCGCGCCCTTAGAGGAGTCTTTTTTCGCGTCCTTGGATGAGGCCTTAGACGCGTCCTTGGATGATGCCTTTGATGCGTCTTTCTTCGCGTCCTTGGATGAGGCCTTTGATGCATCCTTGGACGATGCCTTAGATGCGTCCTTAGATGACGCCTTGGAGGAGTCTTTCTTCGCGTCCTTGGATGAGGCCTTAGATGCGTCTTTGGATGAGGCTTTAGACGAGTCTTTCTTTGCGCCGCTCTTCTTAGATGCGTCCTTGGATGAGTCTTTTGATGAACCCTTGGACGAAGCCTTGGACGCATCCTTAGATGACCCCTTAGATGCATCTTTAGAGGATGCCTTGGTTGTTTCTTTCGATGATTCTTTCTTAGCGCCGCTTGAGCTGTTGCTGCCGTCTTTTTTGGGTGAAGCCTTGGATGAATCCTTAGCAGCGCTGCTTGAGCCCTTGCTGCTGTCCTTCTTGGGTGAAGCCTTGCTGCTGTCCTTCTTGGGTGAGGCCTTAGATGAGTCCTTAGCAGCGCTGGTTGAGCCCTTGCTGCTGTCCTTCTTAGGTGAGGCCTTAGATGAGTCCTTAGCAGCGCTGCTTGAGGCTTTGTCGCTGTCAGTCTTGGGTGAGGCCTTAGGTGAGGTCTTGCCGCTGTCTTTCTTGGGCGAGGCCTTCGGTGAGGCCTTGGGTGAGTCCTTAGCAGTGCTGCTAGAGGTCTTGCCGCTATCTGTCTTGGGCGATGCCTTGGGTGAGGTCTTAGGTGAGT
>SATZ01000352.1:0-39083 GCA_004335205.1 Ascochyta viciae-villosae
TGCTTGAAGTTGGGGCCCACGGTGTAGATCTCGTGGATGAGATCCTCCATGCAGATCATGCCGTACTTTCCGAGGTTCTCCTCGATGATCTCGTTGTCAGTCAGCGGCAAGCGCTGCTTGTCAACCTTGCCGTATCCGCGTTCTGCGAAGGGGTCAGCGCCGTCTCGTAGATTTTTGAATGGACTAGAACGTACTGTAGATGAGTTCGCGGACCGACTTCTGGTTGGGGTAACCGTAGGCAACGAACGGCTCGACAATCTTCAGCATCTCCAGAGTGGCCTTGGTGAGCTTGATGAAGACACCGTTGTTGATCTGGAGCAGGCGGAGGAGCTGCAGTGTCTTGCGCTTCTTAGGGTCAATCTTGTTGATACCCTTGATGCGGACGACGAAAGCGAGCTTCGACTCGGCAGGAACGTGGAGCTCGTTCTGCTTCTTGGCCTCGCGCTTCAGACGGATCTTCTCGCGGTCGGCATCGCGGTACTCCTTGACGTACTTTTCAGCACGCTGGAAGATGACCTCGCGCTTCTTCTTGCTCTTGTCTAGTCACGGTCAGCTGGTGCTCGCGTCGTGGTGAGCTGTGCCATGAACGGCACGAGGGGCAGTCGCATCATTCCCGAAAGATGGTTAACGACAGCAACATGGCCCGTAGGCTAGCCGATGTGTTGGTAGTTAGAATCATCGCGACTGCCTGCTCCTCGTGCTTGTCCCTGGCGCGTGGTGCCAACGTACCTCGCTTCTCCTTGGTCGCAACCGCACGCTCCTCGCGCGCCCTCTCCTGCGACTTGCGCTTCTTCAGCAGCGTCTCGGGGACGAGGATGTTGTCTTGCGTCGGCACGGTCGAGGCTGCCATGTTGGTGTCCGGTGCGAAAGTATCGTGCCGTCCAAGTGCAAAAGTAAAAGTTGGCGAGAATTTTGTTCGCGGAGCCTGTGGGGCCGCTAGTGTGAAACGGGCCTTTAGCAGACCCTGCCTCGGCGCCGCAGGACGTCCAAGCTCTGAGCCTCAGAAACAGAAGCATTAGCTATCTATCTTCTTCCATGTTAGGATGTAGGTATTTCACCAAATTCTAGGGGTTGCTCATCTGGCAGTGGTTATCTACTTATCCCTCAAACAGTGTGGATGTAGTAGCTAATTGAACTCAGTCCTGTACTGTAGAGGATTGACATTTGTGCAGAATGCTTTGGATAAGAGACGAGCTGCGCAAAAATCTCTCAACTTCTTCGACGATGAAAACTTCAGTGGGACGTCGTTGTCGAGTGCTGGTAGCAAGTAACGGTAACGTCATCACCAATACAAATACATGATCATTTCAAAGTCGACATCATCCACACGCTATTATTCATGGGTATCTCGACATCTGCCAGCCACTCAAGCCATCTTCAACATAAACCCCGCCCCCTTCTCGCCCTCCTCCTGCGCCGCAAAGATGCCACTAAAATCAACCTTAGCCAGCCGCGGTGCCTCACCCCTCTTCGGCGCGTGCGGACTCTGTCTCCTTCTCCTCTCTTGGCCCGCCTTGCTCGGAAAGGTAGGGAACATCTCACTAGGCTTGGGCTTTGGCGCCTCTCTAAAGTAGTCGTGCTTCAGGACCTCTTCAGCGCTCGGCCGATCGTCTGGGTTCAGACTTAACAGGCTCGATAGCAGCTCTACGCCCGCGCCGCTGAGGAAGGGAAATCGGGCGCGGTCGAAGGATTGCTTGGTTCTCTGCTCGCGCGGGAGTTTCAGCGAGGGTGCGTTGGGGAGGCGCCAGAATGCCGGCCAGGTGCTTTCGGTGGGGAGGCCGCATAGGTTGAATATGCGGCTCAGCTGGTCGACTTCGTTTGTGCCAGCCAGGATGGGGGACTTGAGGAGTAGCTCGCCCAGTATACAGCCCACACTCCACATGTCTACTTCTGTCGAGTAGGCGGGTGTGCCCAGCAGCAGCTCGGGCGCGCGATACCACAGTGTGACGACGAGTTGGGTCAGTGGTGCGGAGGGAGGCGGGATATATCTTGCCATTCCAAAGTCGGCCAGCTTCAACTGCCCGCGGTTGTTGAGGAGGATGTTGCTCGTCTTGAGATCGCGGTGCATGATGAAGTTGTCGTGCAGAAATGCCACGCCGCTCATGAGTTGCCTCAGTAGGGTCTTGACTTCGGACGCTACGAAGGGGTCGTGCATGTCCTCCTGCAGCGTCTTCAGGTCGTGTTCGACGAATGCCATGACCAGGACACACTCCTCCGGGCTGTCTCCGCTCAGGACCTCTTTCAAGTCGACAATGTTTGGGTGGCGTGCCTTTTGCAGAATGGCAATCTCTCGTAATGCTGTGATGGGAAATCCGTCCTGGTTGTACTCCATCTTGACCTTCTTGAGAGCCACGATCTGTGATGTTGCGATGTCTCTGGCTCTGGACACCCACCCATAACTCCCTTCTTCGATGTCGTTGAGAAATTCGAAGTTGGCGCGGTGGCGGCAGGGTGTCCATCCCCCACCGTCGAATCTTAACAGTTTGCGCTCCTTCTCTGGCTGCTTTGGGATCGAAGTGTCGTCTTCTGTGGTTGCGTCTTCACCATGGGAGAGCCGCCGCCGCTTTGTTGGGCGTTCTGATGCTGATGTGGCTGCGAGAGATGCGGCCTCTGCTTGCTGTTGCTTCTGGAGCTTTAGGCGCTTCTTTTCTTCCTTCTCTTGCTTGCGGCGGAGGGTTTCTGCTTTGTCGGCCTCGTCGTCTGCCCAGCGCGATGCCATTGTCAAAGTGGGGAGTCCAGGGTTGAAATGCAGCGGGTTAGCTATAGCGTTTAGCGTGACTCGATATCACTGCCTGTGTCTGGGCGTGAAGGAAGAAGCACGTGTTGGCGCCTTCATGCATGTGTCATGGCCATAGCTCCTCCGCGTTCCGACAACATTTTACGCTCGGAACGCGCCGACGTCATGGACCTTGGAAGACAGCAACCGCCATGAGAGCCCAACCACTCCGTCTGCTCCGCACGGCGACACAATCTAGTCGTCTGCGACCGCAGCTAGCCACTTGCCTCCACACGCGACGCGCGCTCCGCCTCTCGTCGACCTCGGCGCCGTCGAGTCCCTCTGCTCCAGCCACACCCCCAGCGTCCAAAGAGGGCGAGCGGAAATGGTCGACGCCGCTCGCACAGTTCCTCGGCCAGGCCATGACCACAACGGGGCCCATCTCGGTCGCGGCGTACATGCGCCAATGCCTCACGTCTGAGCTGGGCGGCTACTACACACGCACCCCGACCGCCGGCGAGGACCAGTTCGGCACAAAGGGCGATTTTGTCACGTCGCCCGAGATCAGCCAGGTCTTTGGCGAGCTGATTGGCATCTGGCTGTACGCCGAGTGGCTGGCCCAGGGCCGCAAAGACAAGGTGCACATCATCGAGGTCGGGCCCGGCAGAGGCACCTTGATGGACGACGTGCTGCGGACCTTGTCGACCTTCAAGCGCATGACCAAGAGCATCGACGCCATCTATCTTGTCGAGGCCAGCCCGCACTTGCAGAAGCAGCAGGCCTTGCGCTTGGCAGGCACTGAACAGCTGGAGAAGAGCGACGTAGGGTGGAAGGCCAAGTGCAAGTACATCCCGGACTGCGACATCCAATGGTGTGAGGACATTCGCTTTGTGCCCAAGGGTATGTATACTACAAGCTACTGATGACGCCAATACTAAAGGGATTATAGAAGAGACGTCCACCCCCTTCATCCTCGCCCACGAGTTCTTCGACGCCCTGCCCATCCACGTCTTCCAAAACGTCCCCGCGTCCTCCATCCCCAAGTCCTCCACCATCATGACACCCACCGGGCCCATCACCCCCAAGCACGGCCCCACGGCTCCAGGTAACCAATGGCACGAACTCGTCGTCTCGCCCACCAACCCCTACGCCTCGACCCCCAACCTCAAACCTGGCGAAGAAAAGCCTGACTTTGAGATGACCATTTCCAAAACCCCAACACCACACTCCCTGTACCTACCCAAAATGAGCAAACGATACGCCAAGCTCGATAATACAGCCGACGCCATTATCGAAATCAGTCCCGAGTCACTAAACTACGTCTCTGACTTCGCGATCCGCATTGGCGGCAGCGATGGCGCAGCCTCACGGCCCCCTAAACCGGGGAGCACACCCTCCGCAAAACCCGTTTCCACGACCGACACACCCTTTCAGAAAGCCACCGCCAGCGGCGCAGCCCTCATCCTCGACTACGGCACCACCTCCACCATCCCCGCCAACACCCTCCGCGGGATCCGCAGCCACCACCCCGTCTCCCCCTTCGCATCCCCAGGCCTGGTCGATCTCAGCGCCGATGTCGACTTCCTCGCCCTGGCCGAAAGCGCACTCGCCGCCTCAGACAACGTCGAAGTGCATGGGCCAGTCGACCAGTCGTTTTTCCTCGCCACTATGGGCATCAAGGAGCGTGCGGAGCGGCTGTTGAAGAACGCCAAGGATGAGGAGACGAGGAGGCGGTTGGAGATTGGATGGAAGAGGTTGGTTGATCGGGGCCCGAACGGTATGGGGAAGCTGTATAAAGCCATGGCTATCGTGCCGTACGTGGAAGGGAAGAAGGTTAGGAGACCTGTTGGGTTTGGAGGGGATCTCCTGGGCTGAGAGGTAGAGCAGAGCAGAGTAGAGAACCGACAAGCCGACGTGTTGTATCATATGTATACTTATCCAGCAAAACGCCGTCTGGAGTTTCCAGATTCAAAGCGAGTGCTGTCTAGAATAGAGGTTCAAACCTACACCATTCTAGAAGAGATTTGTAACACGAGTGGGATATCGTTCTTTACACGAATGAGAACAAACAAAAGAGGAGAATCGAGAAAAGACAAAAGTCCACACTAACGTGACGACTGGGGAGACGAGTGACGAGATAGTAAACTAGTACGGTACCTTTCCAGCAGCCGAAGACTCGCCTCGACTTTAGGTTTTCCTTCTTGCTCTAGGAAGCAGAAAAGTAGGATCCTCTGTTGGTCCATAACCTTGATAACCAACGATCTTATCACATCATTGACAGCCAGATTTTCATCGGTATAGTTCATCTTGATTATCTTGGCCAAGTTGAGCAAACGATACTCTTCCAATCTGAGCCTGGACAGAATTTCGTAATCTTTATGAGAGCGACATATGTCCGCAATGAGTTCGTAACCTTCCGATCATCAGTTCCAGTCAAGTAATATGTAAGCAACACTTACCTTGGATGGACCATGCAAACACCTGGAACAGAAGGGACATGTTACCAATCGAAAACCCAGTCGGACTCATAGGTTGAGTCCTCATTCGTAGAGGCCTTGTGGCGGATGTGGGGAAGCTCTCCGAATGTTGGTACTCCTCAGCATCTTGCACTTCGATCTCTGATTTCTGAGCTATGGTTGTATCTACGGTCAGGTTTGCCCGACGACGCGGTGAGGAGATGGAAAGCTTTTCTTCATTCAGATCGGTCGTAGGTGGGACAAAGTCGTCAAACGGCAGCACAAGAAGCTGTTCAGGTGTTGTCATTACCCACTGCTGTGACTACTCAGGAACAACTATCAGCATACTGACAAGGACTTTGGTGCGCAAAATCTGTTGATGAATATCGGTATGCCTACCAGTCGAACACGCTCCATGAGATCGAAGAGAATTTCGCATTGCGACGTAGAGGACAAAACCTGAGCAGTCCACTCATCCGCCATTGCAACAGGCTTGATCCCACCGGAGGGTGGGTGTCGTAGTTCTCCTAGCTCGAAGTCCGTGCAAGCGAGAAGATCACTTCTATCAATCGCTTTTCTTGCGTCTTTACGCGATTTTTTGTCTGTGCTGGAAAAGATGATGATCGGCTTCGCACGTTCTATCGTCGTTCCTACCATGAAGAGTGAGAAGTTCACCCCACTGCTCGATTCTTTGCGTGACTGGTTGAGCTCCGCGCGGATCTGAGGCTCAAGGTCTTTGTACTTTTCGGCAATTGGTCCTTTTGCCGCCCAACAGAATTGGTCCCGTTTCCATTTGGGATTTGCCAGGAAGTCGATGCTCAACCGCTTGTCGTCGTCGACGGAATCCTGGAAGCTCTTGCGTCCGATCATGTTGCTCAGAACGAGCGGGCTGTTGCGCTCAATATTCGACGATACGCCGGTCTGAAAATTCTATGGACTGACAATCTTGCCAACCACCTACGACTCGTCGACGACGACACCGCACTATGTGTTTTCCACCATGTGACATTCCTCAGAGGCCAGGATAGGTAGGAGATGAAAATTTGAACCTCTACACATCGCACTAAAATAACATTGTCAGTACAATATTTCCGGAAGGGCTCCTAGAGAAGACAGTGCAAACACTTGCACTATTGTTCCCTCGCTATGATAAAGATATACAAAAGTGGCTCGAACGCGAGGCCGGATCTGTTCAAGAGACTACATGTCTCGACTTAGGTCTTCTGAAGCTAGACCGACTCATGCCACAGGATCGCAGGATCGAAAAGTTCAAATTTTGGCGCGACGAACTCATTGAACTGAAAGAGATTTTCGAACAGCCGGGAATCAGCTCCATATCGCAGTTCTGGTATGATCGAAGAAATAGAGGCCAGTGGTATACTTTCTGGATTGCTATTTTGGTTGTACTTCTTACTGTCTTCTTTGGGCTGGTTCAAAGTATCGAAGGCGCGATGCAGGTTTTAAGGCGTATCATCCCACTGGAGGCTGACGTGCATCTATGTATGATTATGCGACGCGTGTAACAATAAAACTCCTATACCAAAGCAACCCCAGGAACTATAGCGAAGTGAAGTCATGTAATAAGACTATGCCACAGGAAGCAAATGGCAAGGCAAAAAACAGAACAGAGTATGAAGCTGATCACTACAAACCTCTCATAAGCGCCAATCTCTTAACCACCCTCTCCCCAAACGCCCATTGTAGCCTCGCCCCAACCCGTGCATCCTTCTCATTACAATTCACCTCCAACCCAAACCCCTCAGGACCCTGCAAACACGCCCAAATCACGCTCTGCATCGTGACACCCAGATGCCCTTTAACAAACTTGCCATAGCGCGGATCATCCAGCAACTTTCTCCGCGCGCCAGACGTCTCCTTCGGCTTGGCTCGGCTGGCGTCGGCGATGTCGAGGATGCGCTCAATGGGCTGCCAGTATGCGATCTCGAGGAGCACGACGCCGAGAGAGTACAGGTCGAAGCTCTTCCGGAAACTGTAGCCGGCTTGCGTGAGTGGGTGTCGGTATAGATCTGCAGCGGGATCGTCGGAGGGGCGCTGCGTCATGTCGTCGCGGTCTGCGGGGCGCGAGTATTCGAAGCCAGAGATGTAGGGGTCGGAGTAGTTGGGTGTGGGGTCTTGGGATTCGGATTGGGATTGGTTCTGGAAGAAGAGGATGTTGGAGGAGCGGAGCCCTTTGTGTAGCCAGTCCACGGCGTGGAGGCGCTCGACAGTTTCGCAGAGGAGGCGCATGAGGATTATGCGGTCGGTCAGCGGGGGCATGTCGGTGTCGAGGAGTGAGCGAAGGGTGGTTGGGCTTTCGTCTTTGGGTACGAAATCGGGCTTTGCGAAGACGAAGCCATAGCGATCGTGGTTGTCGTCGTGGAAGTATCCAAGACACTCGGGGGCACGGAATTGGACTATCTTGTTCATCTCTTTGAGTAGTGCAGCAAGTGTGGTGATACGCTCGTGTACTTTTTCTTTGACGTCCTCCAAATGTGCAAGACCTGGTTCAGTGACCTTCCATTCGATCCATACGCTCTTGTTCCTGTATATGCCTTCGGTGCGATCTGCTTCATCAACATCCTCCAGATGTTGGAAAGCTTGGATGTCAGCAAGGTCGATTTGAATGTCCTGGATTTCGCCGGCTGAATGGTTGAGGTCGATACGTTCGGTGAAATTAGCAGTGATGTCTCTGATTCCGTTCCTGCTTTCAGACTGTAGATTGACTGCTGCGAATTGTGCCAAAGCCGCGAGCGGCTGAGTGTGCGGGTCGCGCGCAATGGAACGACCGGTTTGTAGCCCGTATCCGGAGTCTGCCCCATTCGTGAAAGTAGAGTATGGCGACGGTGGTATAACACGTTGTGATTGAACGATCTGTACCAGATTCTCCACAGTGCGATTCAGGAGCACAATCTGATATTGAGTGCGGATTTGCTCTTCTCGTACACTGTCGCGCTGGGCTTTGTCGAGTGCTTCGTGCAACTTGTTGTTGAAGTGCACCAAGTCGGCGACCAAACCTTCCGCCTTCTCCCTGTCCAACGACGCCCACTTCAACCTCCGAGGAGCAGATTTGAGCTGCTCTGTGAACTTGCGGACTTTTTGTAGCAAATCGTCCGTTTGAGGGAATTGAATGGCATGCTGTCCTTCCGAACCGTCCTCAAGTTGTCGCTCAGCATCAAAGACGAACGGCTCCCGTCTCTCTACCAGCAGCGGACTGGCCAGCTTGGCATATTTACTGTCCAGGCGGCCGAAAGAGAAGAGCAGCTTTTGCTGTTGCTCTAAAACACCCATAATGAGGTTCTTTGACATGTGGTTGAGAACAAGCGTCTCGTCCGTGTAGTCCAGGCCAATGGATCTGGCCCAATCGAACAGTCGGTGCTCCTCAATCTTGACCTTGATCAGTATATTTTGATACGATTTCTCTAGGCGGCAAGCATCCGCGATGAGTTCGTAGCCTTGAGCTGATCAGCCAATTGTTGTGTTTCAGTGGGTGTGGTCCCTACCTTGGATGCATCCTGCGAAGGCTTGGAAGAAGAAAGAAACACCGCCAATTGCCAGACCGGGGATCTCGAGTCCTGCCATGTTGACTGATTCACAAACAATCTGAAGAAGCGGGGAGTTTGCTGAGGGGAGAACAGCAAACAGGCTGACAATTAACCATCTTATCCGCACAAGGCTGGCTTCTACGGCATGTACCTACGCGCTCAGCCCCACCAGCTGAGTTCTACTGCAAGCCCCAGGCCAATAGTTCATGGCGAGGTGGAGTCCGGTGAATGTGATGGAACGAGAGCCTGGGCTCTGTGGAACAGATGTCGTAGCCTGCTACTGTGGCCGAAGAGTTTCGACATCATCGT
Organism: Ascochyta viciae-villosae; assembly: GCA_004335205.1. NCBI lineage: Eukaryota > Fungi > Ascomycota > Dothideomycetes > Pleosporales > Didymellaceae > Ascochyta > Ascochyta viciae-villosae. Next base: position 9,024 of record SATZ01000352.1, read on the forward strand.
TGTGGTGTGGGAGGGCAGATAACGCCTTGAGGAAGCCGCGAGCGCCACAGAATTGCTGCGCCACCACACGTGCCTGTGAACGAACTCAACTGAGCCCTGACCTAGCACCGATGGACAACCAGGCCTAGACACAGTCTGGTTTCGCGATAATTATTATGTCGCCTGTGATGGTGTAGTAGTTGAAGGTGTTGAGTGATCAACTAGTGCTAGCTCCGTCATCTGGACCCTGTCAGTCTGTCTGACGATGTCACTGCCACGCTCCTCAAGCTTTCCCGAAACCTACTTTGTTGGTAATGGTCCTCGAGATCCTGAATCCATGGCGCAGCCCCAAAGATGACTTTGAACCCGCGCCCCTCCCCGCTCTGTTCTTCCGGGCTCCTGTGAAACTTGTCCTCTACCAGGCCTACCACCTACTAAACGTTCTACGCTCTGCACCGAAACCCTCCCAGCCGCCAATCCGCATAGTATGCATATCGGACACGCACAACCACATCCCGGATGACGTACCGCCGGGCGACATGCTCATTCACGCGGGGGATATGACAAACGGGGGAAGCGTGGAGGAGATACAAGCGCAGATCGACTGGCTCTCTTCTATCCCACACAAGGAAATCATAGTCATAAGCGGGAACCACGACACGTACCTAGACCCACGCACCCGGCCCTCGCTGTCGTCTGCGCAGCGCCACGGCATTTTGGAGTGGGGGAGGGTGCACTATCTGCAGCACAAATTGCTCACGCTCACGGTCACACCAGAAGACACGTCTTCGTCCGCAGATTCGCGCACGCCGTTGCTGAGGAATGCTGCGCCGCAGCGGAGACTGCGTGTCTATGGCGCTCCGCAGATTCCGGCTTGTGGGCCCATGAGCGTGCATGCGTTTCAGTATGCGCGGGGGAGCGATGCGTGGAGCGAGACGGTGCCAGAGGATGTGGACATTCTGATCACGCATGCGCCGCCGAAGTACCATTTGGATCTTGCGATGCCGACAGGACTAGGGTGCGAGCACCTGCTTGAGGAGGTCAAGAGGGTCAAGCCGGTGTTGCATGTCTTTGGACATGTGCATTGGGGTGCGGGGAGGGAGGTGGTGCACTGGGACAGAGCGCATGAGGCGTACATCAAGGGAATGCGGACCGAGTCAAAGTACACGAGGGGAGTGCTGAATCCGGGGTTGTGGTGGAACGTCGTCAGGGTGTTCTACCGCGGGCTAAGGGAGTTGCTGTGGGACAGAGTGTGGGGTGGGCAGAGCACGCACACAATCCTCGTGAATGCCGCGCAGACGTACGGCAACACGGGCAAGCTGGGCAATCCGGTCCAGGTGGTTGAGATCTAGCACGACTTACATGTTCACAGCCGCAGCACAGTCATGGTAATCGTGACGCATCAAACACAACAGCACTTCATTGTCAGGAATCTTTTCGAACAGGAAAGGATTCTGTTGCTTTACCCTGACTACCTCATATCGCTACGGATAAGCCAAGTTCAACATGGAGACCAGGCGTTTGCCGTTCCCCGCGACTTTGTTGTGATTGAGGTCATGAAACATGAACCATAAATCGTGCTGCCATTGCATATACCGGAGTACTGCCATGCCATGCTCCACCCAGCCAAACACATGCTTTGCGCATATGCTCAGAGACGGCGACCACGGCGACCGCCCTTCCTGCGTGTCGAGTCGGAAGGTGTGGGGGTGACGTCCTCGATACGTCCAATGCGCATGCCAGCGCGGGCAAGGGCGCGGAGAGCGGACTGGGCACCGGGGCCGGGGGTCTTGGTGCCGTTACCACCGGTGGCGCGGATCTTGACGTGGAGAGCGGAGATACCGAGCTCCTTGCAGCGGGCGGCTGTGTCTCGTTAGCCTGGCATGTTGGGGGTCTGACTTCGCTGTCTACGTACCGACGTCCTGGGCAGCCAACATGGCGGCGTAGGGGGAGGACTCGTCACGGTCGGCCTTGACCTTCATGCCACCGGTGACACGCGAGATGGTTTCGCGGCCAGACAGATCGGTGATGTGGACGAAGGTGTCGTTGAACGAGGCGAAGATGCGGGCAACGCCGAAGACGAGCTCGCCCTCACGGACCTGGGGACCAAGCTGTGCGAGCAGTTAGCATGCGTGCCAATTGCGCTGTTGCTGTTGCTGTTGCTGTCGCCTTCGCAGTCGCAAATGCGGCACCTTCGTACCTGGATGTTCTCCTGCGCACCGCGCTCGACCTTCTTCTTGGGAGGCATGTTGACTGTGTATTAGTGACTGGCTGACGTTCGTGAGGAGTTCGGAGTCGTCGTCGAACTTTTGCAATTATGGACGTGGGCCGCACCGTTAAGCGAGCGCCGCTTAGTCACGCCGCTAGCGCGGCACAAAAGTGATCTCTTCGCGCGCCGCAACACCTCCCACCCTCCACCATGGGCTGAACACCGTGCTCCAATACACGCACTGCAGTGTGCACCGCAATCAACATGGCTGATGGCAAGAGCGTCGGTATCATCGGCATGGGCGACATGGGCAAGATGTACGCCCGCCGGCTGAGCGCGGCTGGATGGAAGTGAGTGCGCGGCACGGGTCTTGCAGCTTTGCACTTGGTAAGTCAGCTCCCACCAACCCCCCTCCCCTTTCATGATGACTGTGAGTGCATTTGGCTCGAGTGTGGCGCACGACTACACTGTCACCGTCTTGGTTGGCAGTAATTAGGCGTGTTGCTGCCAATGATGTGAATTCTCGCTACCTTAACTTATACAACTCTGATCCCAACAACTTCTTCGCACTGTTCACACACAATGTGTATGGACCTTGCTAACCAGTGCCCACAGATGAGCCACGACTGACGCGACTGAAGGGTCAACGCCTGCGACGTCCCGGACAAGTATGACACGCTGGTGGAAGAGTTCAAGGATCTTGTAGGATAGTCTAGCACATGACCAATAGAAGCATGCTGAGACTGCTCCAGCCTAAAGTTGAGATTATGCGAACCGGCCACTTTGTCTCCCGGTGCAGCGACTACATCATGTACAGCGTTGAGGCAAAGAACATCGACGCCGTTGTGGAGGCGTTTGGGCCGTGTATGCCAGTTGTTAGTGTGACTTGGACTGTGACTGACCGTGAGCAGCCACCAAAGTTGGCGCCATTGTCGGCGGTCAGACATCCTGCAAAGCCCCAGAGATCGCAGCCTTCGAGAAGCACCTCCCCGCCGATGTCAGCATCGTATCCTGCCACTCCCTCCACGGGCCCGGCGTGGACCCCAAGGGCCAGCCACTCGTCCTGATCAAGCACCGTGCCTCAGATGCCGACTTTGCCTTTGTCGAAACTGTCCTCTCCTGCCTGCAGTCGAAGCACGTCTACCTGACGCGCGAACAACACGACCGCATCACCGCCGACACACAAGCCGTCACCCACGCCGCCTTCCTCAGCATGGGCGCCGCGTGGTCTGCCAACAACCAATTCCCTTGGGAAACGCCGCGCTACATCGGCGGCATCGAGAACGTCAAGATCAACATCACCCTGCGCATCTACGCGAACAAGTGGCACGTGTATGCCGGCCTTGCGATCCTGAACCCAGATGCCCAGAAGCAGATCAAGCAGTACGCCGAGTCCGTAACAGAGCTATTCAAGTTGATGCTCGCGGGGAACCGAGAGGAGCTGTCCCGTCGCGTGTATGCTGCGCGCGAAGCCGTGTTTGGCGGCACGCACGAAAAGAAAGAAGGCCAGGAGCTGCTACTGCGCGACGACCTGCTAGATCGATTCAGCCTAGGCGAGATGCCAGAGCGCCGATTGAGGAACAACCACCTCAGTCTCCTCGCCATCGTAGACTGCTGGTGGAAACTCGGCATCGTACCCTACGACCACATGATCTGCTCCACACCCGTAAGCCTCACATCACATTACACAACCCATCTCCACCCCACTAATCCCCACCCAGCTCTTCCGCATGTGGCTCGGCATCACCGAGTCGCTGTTCCGCAACACCACGCTCCTCGAAGAGGCCATCGACACCGCCATCGACGACAACACGTTCCGCGCCGACGACCTCGAGTTCACCTTTGCTGCGCGCGACTGGAGCCAGCGCGTCAGCCTGGGCCATTTCGACGCGTATCGGGAGAAGTTCGAGGGCATTCAGAAGTACTTTGAACCTCGCTTCCCGGAGGCGACGAAGCTGGGCAATGAGATGATTCGTGCGATTTTAGAGAAGACGAAGGAGGAGTGAGGGAGTGGACGTTTGTAGGCGGAGTCTTGGAGTAGTTTGATTACTCGGTCAATGCTATTGGAGCTCTGAATGACAATGGTCTCTGTGATGTCATGATCTTTGGCTTGTGATGTGGAAATGATGTGGAAGTGGGGAATACGGGAGGCGGTCAGTGCGAAGTGCTGGAGAGTTTGCGATCTGTTAAGAAGCTAGAGGACTACGGTATACTAATGGTCAAGATACAGCAGTTGCAGAATGTGGGGAATATTGGAGGTAGTCAACACGGACTAACAGATGAATTACAATCTGGTAGAGTTTTAGAGGACTACAGTAGTATTGGAAAATGCTGCACAAACTTTCAATTAACGATGAAACAGTGAAATCACGGAGGTAGCCAGCACAAATCGACTAATGTTCTGTGCGAATTTGCACTGTAGGAGTAAGGAGGATGGCATTTTCTTTGGTTTCGCTTTGCTTGGCAGGAGACTATTGTAGTCCTCTGACTACTTTTTCTGGAGCCAGCTCGTCATCGTAGTCTGACCTGAAGCCAGCGGCTTCTTCTTCTTCTTCTTCTTCTTCTTCTTCTTCTTCTTCTTCTTCTTCTTCTTCTTCTTCTTCTTCAGCTCGTTGAACGTCCAGATCGTTGTGCAAGTCACTAGATCTATTCATCTTGCTGATTGAACTGCAAAGTAGGGAGATGTAGTGTAAGGCGAAGATAGCACCAAGATTCATTAGCAATAACAGCTTTATTATTACGGTTAGTATTATCTACTTGACTCGCTCTTGCGGACAAAGTCAAATACTTCAACTTTTCAAACAACTCATCTCAGAGCTTCTGTCAGCTTTAGTGGTCTTAGGAACCACAAAGTGTTTGCCATTAAGGACGCTGGTAACTACAATGCTGTACACTTTCCCCACATCAGCGACAGCATCTGTCCTAGTTCCTACTCTATCAAATAGCTTTGAATAAGTAATTTTGGGGATGTAGCTTAGTAGAGGAGCGCCCGCGTGCAGCTTCTTGCTGAATTGGAGAGAGATGTCGTTTTGACAAGCGAAAGCCGCGGCTCGCTCTGGGCACACGAGCCATCACCAGCATTTGGCTGATTGATGCATCCCTCCAAGATCTATTCCATCAACGAAGAGCGAGATCAGCATGGCACCCATATTAGGATGCCCAGGTCTTCACAACTACAACTCCCAAATTTGTGAATTGCTTGAACACCTAGCTGAGCGCTCTCATTCAGCTTGTACTTCTACGAACTTCTACGATTAGGTAGTTCATACATTGAACCCAGCACAATAACGCTCTTACTTATACAGAAGCAAGTGATGGTAGGTGTGGTGGGTAAGGACATGCAAAAAGATACGGCCTCAAGACCAAAATGTGGAGAAGCAGGTGATCGAAACCTGGGCCTCCCGCAAACTATCAGACACTCGAAGCCATAACTCCAAGAAGATGCAAAGCGGGCGCTCTACCACTGAGCCACATCCCCAAAATTACTTATTTAAAGTTATTTGATGGAGTACACGCCGTGTCTACAGTATATGATTTCATTTTGTGCATCACGGCACAGATTCGGAATGCGACACAGGTGGGGTAACACTGATCTGGCCGAGGTCAAGTAAGAATCCAACTAGAAGATGCCGGGCGAATACTCATTTACCTTTGGGGATACTGCGTGATCTGGATCCGTCAAGATCAACATGCTGACCTTGGATGGGGTTAGTGAAATCTGCAATCGTGTCAAGATGCGAACTCACGGTGTGTATTGTAGACGTGGGATTGTAGACAACATTTTGTATTGAGAGATTCAGATTCAGATGTGGGTTTGAGCTGTAGGCGTCACCAAAACTGGACAATGGTAGCAATTCTGCTAGGATGATAGGTAGAATTGCATCTCGCAACGAACGTGCAAACATGCAAGATAAGGCGCTGGAGGTACTCAACATGCTAACCGCCGCCTCAACTCTCGCTCAGACTCATCCCCGGCCGCCAGTACTTGTACCGCTCGGCCTCCTCCTTCAGCGTATGCGGCTGGTGCTCGGCCAGTGCCCTCTCAAAGTGACACATACGAATCATCGGCTCGCTCTCAGGCGCCTTCTCGTAGTCTGAAATCGCCATTTCTACAGCCACCGCGCACAAGCCCTTGATGTCTGCGCCGCTGCTGCCCTCGGTACGCTGCGCTACAGTGTCCAGGTCCACATCCTCTGCCAAGGGACGCTTGCGCGTGTGGATCTCTAGGATCTGCTTGCGCGCCTCCAGCGTGGGCAGCCCGATGTGGATGTGTGCGTCGAAGCGGCCGGTGCGGATCAGTGCCGAGTCGAGGATGTCGGGGCGGTTGGTTGCGCCGATAATGAATACGTCTTTCAGCGCCTCGATACCGTCCATCTCGTTCAGCAAGGTTGCGACGACGTTTAATCCGCTGTCTTGCGTCTTCTCACGCGACTTGCCGATGCTATCGATCTCGTCGAAGAAGATGATGCACGGTTTGGCGGCGCGCGCTCGCCTGAACACGTCCCTGATGGCGCGTTCGGATTCGCCGACGTACATCTTGATCAGTTCAGAACCCTTCACGGCGAGGAAATTTTGGTGGGATTCTGTGGCCACGGCCTGCGCGATGAGCGTTTTGGCGCAGCCGGGTGGGCCGTACATGAGCACACCCTTGCGGGACTGAGGACCACCGAACTTGGAGTCGAGATCGGGATGCTGGAGATGCGTTAGTGTGGTTAATAATATTCTAAATCGAGAAACATACCTTGAATGGGCGGATGGTGATTGCTTCGAGAAGGGCGCGAACTTGGTCCAAACCGGCGATTTGATCCCACTTCACCTTTGGCACCTCGAGGATGCTGTCTTTGAGGACGGTGGGTTGGACCTGGTCAATTACGGCGTCGAAGTCGGATTGCGTGACAAAATCCCCTGCTTCCAGGACTTCACCAAGTGTGAGCTTCTGCGCATCGTCCAGGCTCTCGTACACTTCCTGCACGCGGTGGTTACGCGCGAGACCGCAGAGTTTGTGGATGTCCCGGCCCACGAAGCCGTGTGAGCGCTCTGCAACAGCCGTGAAGTGAACGTTCGAGGTAGCTCGTTCTGGGCCAATGATCTGGCGTAGAATGTCTTCGCGTTGCGCCAGGTTTGGTGGAAAGATCTCCAGCTCTGCTTTGAAGCCCGAGGTAGTGCGTAGACTGGAATCGATATCGTAAATGCTACGAGCGGCTGCTGCGACGACCACTTTGCTTCCTTCCAGCTTCGCCAGCTCAGAGCGCAGCTTGCCCACGAGGGTTTCGGCTTTCTCGAGAAACTTGTCAAGGTTGTCCATCAAGACTAGACTGGGCTGGTTCTCCTTTGCTGCCTCAAAGGTATCTTCAATGCCTGCGGCTTGGTTCTTCGGGTGCGTCTCGAGACTCAGTCGCTGCACGTCGTTCCACGGGCCTTCTGCTAGTCGTTCGAGTAACATGCTCTTACCGGTGCCCTCAGGCCCATGAAAGAGAAAGGTGGTTGGTCCGAGGAGATGCTGGTCAGGAAGAGCAGAGGCAGCGTTTGAGAAGAAAAAGAGACTCTTATTGATGGTTGCGATGTGTTCTGACAGACCTCCAATCCCGTCACTGCTCAGCTTGAGGACCTTTGGGGCGGGCTTGGCAGGCTGTTCAGTGGGTGGCTGAGTAGTCTGCTGAGCAGGAGGTTCATCCAAGGCTACGACTTGAGTGTTGACTGGATCGAAGTACAGCGCACACTTCTCGTCTGGCTGAGGGTCGATACTCTGCACAATGAGGCGTAGTTTCGACGTCTTCTGCTGCTCTTTCGGTCCCTTTGCTTGCACCTGCAGACTGCATCCAGGCAGCACAAGTTCGACATCTACGAGTGCATACCGAGCCCAGTAGAGCAGCTCGTCGGTCGAGGGAAACTTGGCATCCTGCTCCAAAGACTCTGGATACGCAATTCGAACACTGGTCAACGGCTTCCACGAGTCAGTGGCCTTCTCGATCCACACTGGATCGTTCAGTGACAGGCCACACTGCTCTTTAAGCAAGTCGGTGACTTTAGCAATGGGCTTGTTGGCTGGATTTGTGCCAGCAGCGGTCCAAGCAATACCGTAGCCCTTGAAACCCGCCAGCGTCTTTAATCTGATCAGGTCGCCATTGGTGAGGCGGTGGTTTCTCAGCTCTTTTGGCGAGACGTGAACTCGAAAAGCAGCCTCAAGCGCATTGCCGGGCGTGCTTGGCGGGTTGCGCTCGAGCGGCCGGAGAGTGAAGGCCACACTCATGGAAAGCGAGCCGTCTGTGTTTGTGAGTCGCAAGATAGTCGCTCGTTGTGGTAGAAAATGTGCATGACTTGACTAAGCGGGATGCGCTAGTTCCCGAAGCGGACAGGTGTCTGAAGTTTGCAGCAACGCGAAGCGCGTGTCTGGCTCGCAGCGTGCCATGTGACGAAGCGACAATTGATGCCACCGCCGTGCTTTCCTCGACATCTGCGGCCATGTCGACCTCTATGGAGCGCCCACCAGGTCCGCTTTGCCTCCGACAGGCCCGGCAACCCCTCGACCGCCGGTGGTGATGCGCCTGGAAGGGCGCGACAGAAGAAGCTTCCCGGCTGGCTCACTTTTGGGTCCAAGACCAACCCAGCATCTGCTCTTACAGCAAGAAAGCTGGGTGTACATAGCCGGAATGGGAGATGGAGGCGCGACTCTGTACCTGCGCAGCCCTCGAATAGCACCCAAATCAACACTGAGAGCAGCACCACCCAAACCAATACCGCCCAGAGCGGCACCACCCAAATCAATACCACCCAAAGTGGCACCACCAAGAGTCAGACCAAGAGTCAGGCACAGCGGATGAGAGAAGCTCTCGGCGCGACCAGCACAACACCACGCCCGGATACACAAACACCACTCGCTGCCAAGGAGAGTGCACCTGTAACAGACGCCATTGCGAGTGCTCTGGAAAAGAAAATGCAAGTGGAGGAACGACAGCAGTCTGAAGTATCAAGGGAAACCGAGGAGGAGCTTCGTGCAAGGCTGAAGGAGTTTGAGGAGCAGCTGGCGTTGCTGCGGAAGAAACTGGAGGCAGGGAACAGCGCAGAACCTGTAGCCACTACGCAACCGGCCAAGCAGTCACCAGCTGGCACACGCACTGCGAACGCTCAAGAGACTGCAGCCAAGGTTGAAGACGCTGGCACACGCACTGCGAACGATCAAGAGACTGCAGCCAAGGTTGAAGACGCTGGCAACACGCCGCTCAAGACGAAACGTCTGGCCAAAGACCGAAAAAGCACAGCCGCGGCCAGGCCTGCACAGCCCCTCAAAACGGACAACAGCACACTTGCACAGCAGATTCAGGCGCAGTCAAGCTCGATGAGGTCGTCCAGCCACCGATCGTCTGCTCAACCTACATCGCAACCACCCTCGAAAGCGTCTGATGAGGTCAGCGAGCAATCTCTCCTAGAAGAACTGTTCCCAGAAGCCAGCAGCCAGGTCCAGGCCGAACCCTCAGACAGACGACCCTCCCCACCGAAGCTCGACCTCCCCGCGCCCGACACAAACCCGCACATCCGTTTGACGCTCTCTGATACCAGGACAGACAAGGAGAAGGCGATTGACGTCTTCCGCAAGAACGGTGAGCAGACGACGATCCTGCAACTCTCAAACTGCAGCACCGCCCTTACAGAAGCCGACTTCCGCCGCCTGATCCCCAAGGGCCTGCACATTGAATCCTGGTCTCGCGACGGCCACTTCTACAAGATTATTCCCGGCCGCGACCCTCTCTCCCTCGAGCGCCTGCCCTTCTACTACCTGCTCTTCCATACCCCCGCCTCGGCCCTTGCATACCAGAACAACGCCTCCAGGCTGTCCAAACTGAGCGCCCTACACGCACCGAATGGCATTCACTCAGCCATAGCTCCACCCGCCGGCTTTCTCGAGAACGGCGAGGACATACAAGCCGCGACAAACTCATTCGTTCTGCACCCAAACGGCCACAAGCTCAATCTGAGGATGGTCATGCAGCCCTACAACCGCGCCCTACGCTCTCTCATCGACGCCGGGGGCTACAGTCCCATTGTGCCACACACAGACGCGCAGGGCAAGAAGATCCACCGCGTGCTAATGCACATTGACGGCTACGAGCCCAGCCACTGGGACCTCTGGCAGATCATCAGCCGGCACGCGCACGCGCACGGAATCATGTGGCCCTTCCACAACGACCACGCTGGCGCCGTACGCCGCCTGCGCGACACAATCAACCTGCGCACCGTCAGCAAAGCAAAGTTCCAGGCCACCGCCTCCACAAACCCGCGAGCGGCTTCGTCGCCCCTCACCACCACTACCCGCACCGATGACCTCGAGTACGAGGACCCGCGCATCGAGGCTTTCCTGTCTAGCTCCTCTGGTGATGACGATGCAAAGCAGACGAATCAGCTCGTTATGAACCGCGTGTACAACCGGTGGATTGTCGAGTTTGAAGACGAGGATGCGGCGCGCAGGTTTGCCATTATGTGGCATCGTGTTGTGTTGCCTGATGCTAAGGAGAAGACGGGCGCGTGGAGAGATGGCGAGGAGGTCAGGTGGGTTGGGACCGAGTATTTGTGGTAGTGTGGTAGTGTGGTAGCTCAGGGAGGGATCTAAAATGAGTGGTTGTGTTGATGTGTATAGTAGTGTATATACCCTGGTTTCAAGGCATGTAGAGTAATCGAGTATTGCAAAGTTGAGTCGTGTATTGCTCTGGCTATCTTGAAATGTGGCACACGGCCGGGTATCATATCGTATCAAATCGAATCCATCTCTTCCCTCACTTCAACCCCCCACCCGTAATAAACGCCGGACTCCAATACTCATTCTCCCCCGCCTGACAATCCACCCACACCAGACTATCCGCCATAAGATCCTCCACCACAGCCACAGCCCTCGGACGTCCCCAACCCAAATTCAGCTGCAACATCGACACCGTCACATAGCCCATAACCTGCACGACCTCGAGCACCGTACTCTGATCCGTATTCAACTCCTTGGGCACACTGCGAATCAAACTGCGATGGCCAATCTTGACGATCCCAAAACAGCTCCCCAGCGGCTCCAGCGCCTTGACCGCCTGCGTGATATCGTCATCGCTAACCGTCATGGCGCTGCCTATCGCGCGGCCACGGGAAATGTGTGTTTTCAAATCGCTGAGCGAAATCAGACCGCCGTTCTCAGCGCGCGTGGACCGGCAAATGTCGACTATGGTTACGCCGAGGTTGAAGTAGAAGTCGTGGACGCTGCCGCCGAGCAGACTGGCCCAGATGCTCTCGCCCCCGGCACTCCCTGATTTGGAGCTTTTCGATCCAATGCCGGTCGACTTGCTGTCTTTGTGGTACGACGAGGCGAGGAAGTCGATGTTCAGCGCTGTGCACATGCGTGCGAATTCTGCGCGGAAGGCCGGGTTCGCGCGGATGTCTTTGCTGTGTGTCAGGGCGAAGTTGTGCACGAGCGATTGGAAGACGGAGAGCTGCGTTTCGAGGGATTGTGCGTTCCGGCTGCGCAAGGTTGCGCCGTGGGTGGTGTAGTGGTGCGATTGGAGGCGCGTCGAGGAGAGGGAGGAGAGGCCGGGGGTGCGGCGGCGGTCCATGGTGACGTGTGAGGATGTTGCAAGGGTGAAGGTGTGAGGATGTTGCAAGAGTGAAGGTGTGAGGATGTTGCAAGAGTGAAGGTGTGAGGATGTTGCAAGATGAAGGTGTGAGGATGTTGCAAGGGTGAAGGTGTGGTGTGGTGAGGCTGCTGTCGAGACGTGTATGTAAGCACGCGGAGTGACCGAGGGCTGCGACGACGCGGACAGTGAGAGGTTTGTGGACAGTGAGAGGTTTGTGGACAGTAAGAAGGTTGTGGACAGTGAGGAGCCTGTGGGGGTCGATGGTAGGCCTGCCGCGTGTTGAAGACAAGGAGATGACGTGGGGTAGTGTCGAGCACCGAAGTAGAGCCTCACATAGAACGCGGGGCTGTTCCGCGGACGCTGTAGAACCTCGAGAAACAGCAGTCGTGCAACAACAAATGCAGGCACCACTATATCCCATTCTCTTCGTGTCACCTCACTGCCATTCTCACTCTAATCAGTTCCATCACTTCAATGCGCCCCAGCTCGTCAGATATCATTGACGAGGAAACCAGTCCTGATTAGAGCACGCAACGGATCGCCGCCGTGTCACGCGTGCTGATCTCTTCTGGCCAAAACGATGCTCACCGTGATCGTCAAAACACTGCAGAAGTTCCAGCAACAACAAGACGAGAAGCTGCCCGGAGTGTCAGGAAACCCTGTGCGCTGGGACCCTGCTTAAATGCATCACGTATGGTTCTCCTCGGCGACGCAATCGGCGGTCCTTCCCGCCTGCACCATGCCCACCGCTCGTCAACGCTATCCGTTGCCCTGGCTCCACCAGACATGGCATTCTCTTAATAACCTGCAGGGACCCAACTCAGCTCACATCAATCGACTTCTGATACCCCTACCACACCCACACCATTCGCCTCCGCTGCGATATACGAAGATTTTTTTTCAATGTCGAGCTAACGTCGCCGCACGTGTCCTGGCGCCAATACCGTTTCTGGAATATACCATCTACTACGATATTTGCACGCATCTCATTGTACAACACCTACTTCGTCCAACATTCTGCGGCACACGGGGTTCGAGGAGTTGTTTCACGGCTCCGGGATGACTTCCTCCATCAACAGCTGCGTGCTGCTACTGGACCTGCCGCAGAGCGCGCTCGCTGGTATAGACCTGCTGTCCTTTACAACATCACCCAGGTTCAAAGGCGTCAAAAATCTGCCCCCTGGCCTACACTTTGTCTTCGCGGCGAGCGACAGTGCCCTCTCGGTCAGGCACGGCGCGTGGTTCTATGTGACGCCTGGGACAGGCTCACCGCAAGTTTTCGTCAAGAGGTGGCATGAACAGAATGAAGATCTCGTCGCCGAAACGTCTCAAACCGAAGTGCTGAGATGGAAGGCAAACCTGGGGAGCATCTGGAAAGACGGGCTGACACCTTATCGCCAAACCGTGCAAGAGGGGGACTCCGGCGCAGAAGGTGACTGGGAGGAAGAGTCGCAGGACTGGGATGAGCTCACTTCGAGAATCACGCAGACCCTGTTATCCCGGATATGCGGCCTCAACCCTGACCATTGGAGTTTGACATCTGCATCTTCCGGTCTGCTGGATTTGGAGTCGATACCGGGCCTTGAACTGAGCAATTCCACACGACACCCAGAAAAAGAGCTGGGATTCCTGCCGGTTGACTTGCGGCGGACGTGGAGAGTGGGAGCAACCGGGCGGGAACGGACCGAAGCAGCACAGGATAGATCCTGGTTCCTGGGAGATCTGATCGACAACCACAGCCAAGCAAGCGACAAACGAAGTCGAGAGTTTGAAGTGCTTGGTGAATTGCAGTTCGCCTTCCTGATGATTCTGACACTCAACAACAATTCATGTCTGGAACAATGGAAGCGGATTCTGGTGCTGCTGTTCACCAGCCGACAAGCGATCAAGGAGCGTTCTCAGTTGTATCTGGAGTTGCTACGGGCGTTGCGTGTTCAGTTGGGCCATTGCGTTGACATGGAAGGTTTCTTCGACATGAACGAGGTCGGCGGTGGCTTCCTGCGACCGCTCTTCAAAAAGTTCCGAAAGAATTTGGATGAATTCGATGGGAAATGGAAATCAGACTTGGTGGACGAACTGGACGAGCTGGAGGATTATCTTCAGAAACAGTTCGGCTGGGAGCGTGGTGATTCCTTCGTCAAGCGCGGCATGCTCGATTTGGAGGACGGCGAGCGTGTGGAGATGGATGTCAACGACGCAGATGAAGACGACGAGGCTGGCGACTACGCTCCGACGATCGTCGAGTTAACCCCAGCACAGCTTGACGAGTTGAACGGAAGCGATGTCGGCTCCAAGAAGAATACAGCCAAAGACTCGGAGGAGGAGGCTGATCTCGACGACATGGACGAGCGGTATTGATGTGACCGGTGAACGAATTCAGTCGTACATGGGCGCCATTACCGGTTGGTCGCACTACATTCCGCATCGATCAACACACAAGTGCTGATGCTGCGCGAAACGGAGCTTATCTTCAGAGCCTGTCACACTTCACGTGCATTTCGCGTGTCCGCAAGCACGCCCTGTCGCAAAAATAGCAAAGCGGAAGCGCCTGTAAGAGCAGCGCTAACTCCATTCAACTCCTCACCGCCGATCATCTTGCGGTCAGCACAGCCTTGCGAATGCCAGCAAACAGCAATACCAATTGTTACATTCCTGAGCGAACCTCCCGTCTTCGTGAGCTCTCCACAGTTTGCAATAAATATCCGCAAACTCTCCAAGACCTCAATGCATGCACAACACCCGTCGTACACCGTGATGCAGACGCGAAATTATGTGTGAACAGCGCCAAGTACCAATTTCCTCGTGCAGCCTAGCAAGCCATCGCTTTGGGGGCCGCATCTAAAACTCGCCTTCCCCTGCACCGCCCGCGCCAACATGGCAAACCCTCCCGGTAAGCCTCAAGGCGGAGTAGTGCACTCAAACCGCCCACCTCATCCAACGACGTGTAAAACCTTCGCTGCCATGATTGGCTGCAACCTCTCAGCTGAGCTGAATGTAACCAAACGCGTGCCTGTTAGGCGACTGATCGCCGCCCAAATGAGGGCTGTGCCCGCGCCGCACCCTCACAGGGGTTGAGGCGGTACGCCTTGAAATGCTGGGTAGTGGTCATATAAACGTTGCCCGTGAGCCTTGTGGAGATTGGTAGATTTGCCTTTTTTTCAGCTGCTGTGCCGGATTTTACTCTTTCTCTTGCTCCACGAGTCTATCATCCCTCTGTTTGATTTGGTTCTTGACCGTTCGAATCTCAGATTTTAGAGCATCAGTTTAGCTTACAGCAACGACAAGATGGGGAAGCAAGGTGGTGAGTAACCGTATTTTCTTGTCAAACTACGAGCGTGAGCTCCTACAACCCTCAGCAGCACGAAACTTCCAGTTCTTTGTATGTAACATACTGACCCCCTCCCTCCCAGTCCCCATGCAGCAATACCCCCAATCGCCCGACCTAACAGGGCACCCCCAACCGCCCGTCTACCACCAAGACCCCAACGCGCAATACCAGCAACAACAGCCGCACCCGCAGCCATACGCACAGCCGCACCCGCAGCAACCGCAGTCTCCCCCGCCACAGCACGCGCAGGCGTACGAACAGCAGCAGAAAGCGTACCCGCACCACGAACAGCAGCCAGGCATGCCGCCGCAGCAGCCCTCGGGCACCGTGTACCAGAACGCCACGCCGATAGCTAGTTTGAACCGTGGACCTGCGCCCGCGGATTGTCCGGCGTGTGGTCAGCGCGCGATGACGAATGTTGCGTTTGAGACGGGCAATACTACGCAGTGAGTTCTTTCCTCCATACTCTCCTTCCTTTCCTTCTTCTTTCCTGGATGCTCTTTCAATGCTAGAGAACTCCGTTCTTCATACGATGCTTGTAGGAGTGGTAATCGCTAACGCATGACAGTGCCTGGGCTTTCGGCCTTTGTTGTCTCGCTTGCTTGGGATGTATTCCTTATGTTATGAACAGTCTCAAGGATGTTCAGCATAAGTGTGGTCGCTGTGGTGTCCTGCTGGCGACTTGGCATCGTAGCGGTACTACCGAGGTGCATATCCATTCCTAGACGAGGGCTGCGTATCTTCTCTTAGACGAGGTGGGTTGCGTAGGAACGGCGTTCGGGTGGGGAGGGGAGGAGAGTTCATGATACCATTGGAAAGGGAAGGGGGGCGTTGGGTGTGTATTGGAGGGTGGAGTGGATTTTCTTTTATCATACCCTCAATTTATGCGCGGTTGTTTCCTGCAAGCTTGCGAAATGCTTGGGATGTGAATGGTTCTCTGCGCTTACTTACCTCTTGCCTTCATTGTGCGTACTCCACACCACACCTCTCACCCTCCCTCTTTACAGGCTAGCAGGTCGTGTTGACCATAGCCTACCAGCACATTATTGATCTACGCATGGACACCGACAGTCACACTGCGTTCGGCTCTCTGTCTCTTTTATGCTCTTCAGACAAAGTTCGTGCAAATAGCAATGAGATTACAATGCTTCTTCGTCGAGAGAGGGTATGACGGCAGCTCTGTAGGGTGTGCGATGCGGCATCTGAGATTGTTGCCTAAGTAGGCGGGTTGTGGACGTGCAGTTGGCGTGCAAGTGTGGCTGTATAAGAGAAATGCGTCAAAGAAGCGTGTATAGTAGGTTGGGTTGCTGTGGATTCCATAGTAAGCCAGGTTTGGAGCTTCGAGCGTGTTGCAGATTTGGGGGTGGCCTGGTTGACGCGTTGGCTGCTGTTAGTATCCTCAATACCATATCTGAGGTCATCATCTTTGACTCTTTCGATTTACCAGAGGACATTGACAGTCCTGTTGAATGCAGATGATTAGGGGACTAGGCCGCCGCCTACACATGATGAGAGAGCTGAACGCGTGGAGTGCGACGCACAGCACACGCGTCGATCGCTGACCTACTCTTTGCCTATTGTGGTATCCCCAGAAACTCGCAGATCTTAATCGTGAGGCGGTGATCACTGGGCGATGACCGTGTACCAAGGTCCTCCATGTAGTAGCGCTGACGCCTGGCTTGAGGTTATGGGCCGTATGTGGGGTATTGCGAGGACGTGACAAGGCAGCTCTTTAATCACTTACTAGAGAAGCTTCATAGATATCATGCACTAGGCAGTGAATTGCAAAAGAATGTTGCGATATCTGTGCATCGTGATCAGGTCGAGATGTCCCTACTCAGCCAACATCAATTTTCCCGGATGACGTCAACCGCCCAACCCTGACACACAACCAACGCGCAACTTCCCTTGACACGGCGTTGGCAACTTTAAACACGGGAGTCGGCAGCATTGACCCACGATCCAGACTCTCCATTTCATCATAACCAAGGGCGTTCAGCCACACACAGGCCCACAAGCTCAAACAAGCTCCTGGCGCACAGCAACCAAGCTTTTGCCAACCCGTGCCAACTTTTTCGACCCGTCCCAAAACAGAAGTTTACGGCAGCGTGATGTGGCTTTGGTGCCATCCCTTCCTCTTTCAGTGCGCTGCGACGTGCTCTGAATGGCCGTTCTTGCCGGGAACAGGGATGAGGACAGGTTTGTGGCGTCCCCAGGATTGGGTGATTGGATGGTCTTTACCTGGCAGCGTGCAGAGGGCGAGGAATGATGTCGTTGTTTAGGGTGCGTGGCCGTGTGACGGCAGAAACGAGATTGCGCGCGCATTTCCTGGGGACCTATATAGAGGTGAGGTGAATGTGAGAGTGAAATTTCTCCAGCCACGCTTCTCCCCTCGCGAGGTCAATCAAGGTGCACGGTAGCTAGCTGTTTGCTTGCTTCACCTCGACGTCGACAAACCACCGCACACTCACCAACAACCTCCACACCACTGCTCACAATGGGTCTCTTCAACAAGAAGAACACGGCTGCCGCCGCCGATACCACCACTGCCACTGGCACCCACCACCGCGAGAAGAAGTCTGGCATCTTCGCCAACAAGAACGCGCATGGCGGCGCAGGAGCATGGAACTCGCGTCCTACCTTCGGTGCCTGGATCAAGGCCACCGCTCTCGACATTGTCACCATGGCAGTTCTCGGAGCTATTGGACTGGGTGTCTACTTTGCTGACCCGGCACCGAGCCGCAGCTTTCCTGTCACTTTCCGTGATGGAGAGATTGTTTACCCCGAGTTTGCCTACCCTCTCCGTAACGAGATCGTACCTATCTGGGCCGCTGCTCTCATGGCCTTCTTCATTCCGTTCGCCGTCTTTCTCATCTGCCAGATCAGGGTTCGCTCGTTCTGGGACGTCAACAACGCGACCATTGGTCTTTTGTACTCGTTGATCGTCGCGGCCGTCTTCCAGGTCTTCATCAAGTGGCTGATTGGAGGTATGTCTAAGCAACTCACTTATCTTGAAGGCAGACGCTAATCTCACAAAGGTCTCCGCCCTCACTTCCTGGCCGTCTGCAAGCCTGTCATCCCTGCCAACCTGGCATACGACACCGACACCTTCGAGTCTGCTGGCCCAACTGGCACCAACGTCGCCAACGGCTACCGCTCCATCATGTTCGACCGCAGCATCTGCACTGGTGACAGGAAGGAGATCAACGACTCGCTCGAGTCTATGCCCTCTGGCCACACCACCGCCGCCTTCGCCGGTTTTGTATTCCTGTACCTCTACCTCAACGCCAAGCTCAAGGTCTTTGCCAACTACCACCCTGCTATGTGGAAGCTTGTTGCTATTTACGCACCCCTGCTCGGTGCCTGCCTCATCGGTGGTGCGCTGACCATTGATGAGTACCACAACTGGTACGACATCCTCGCCGGCGCCATCATCGGCACCTTCATGGCATTCAGCAGCTACCGCATGGTTTACGCCTCGGTATGGGACTTCCGCTTCAACCATGTTCCCGTCCTACGCCACGCTCCCTTTGTCTACGGCGCTGGTCCCAGCACGTTCGATGGTTTCCACGATGCCGTCTGGACTCGCAAGGCTGGCTGGGGATCCCACGACGGCAGTGCCTGGGCTGGTGCGCCGTTCGATGCTGCAGATGGTCCCAGGGGCACTATGCAGCCTCAGTCTGAGGGTCCCATGGGTGGTGCCGGTATGACTGGTGCGAGCACGGGTCATGGCATGAGCAGGAAGCCTGTTGGTGCTGGTAGGATGAGCCATGAGAGGCATGGCGAGCAGATGGTTTAAGCGTGGTTGTCGTGTTGAGTCAAACAGACCTGAACATAGTTTCGACAAAGTCAAGGTGGCGATAATATGCCAGCAAGCGATAATGCTTTACGATGATCTCTTTACAGCGCATAGCTTAGGGATGGTGGAGTTTTCTGTTCTTTTGCTCATTCTGCAAGATACCACTGTAGCCTTCTAATTCGGTTTAATAATAACCATGAACGATAAATAACTTGTCTTTGATCATCCTGTTCCATATTCAAATTGTGAATCCATTTCTACTTTCTTGAGCCAAGTGCAATTCTGCAACTATCTGTGTCTTACTATACAGCTGAATCAGAGTGTGCTTACTATCTCTGCTCTTACTTCCACGTCGTTTAGTATGCTGATAGTTGCAATATGCTTGACACGAGTCAAGTTTTTCATAAAGTTGCCGCCAATTAATATTTGTTTGTCGGAGAATACTAGAGTCACTTTAGATCAGGTGCAGTACTGACATTTCCAGTGGTGCATGGTACAGTAAACTGCCACTATTTACTAGTTAATCAAGTTACCGTGTTTAGCTCGTAATATTAGCTGTACTACATCTTATTGAAGATACTGTGTAAGAAAGAGAATTAAAAACGGAAGCAGTAGATGTATTGAAAGTCCCTTGCTAGTTCAATGGCGACATCTAGTTCTCCCAGTTACGAAAAACACTAAACGAGAAAAGGCAAATAAATGCTCGAGCGGAGAAGCACGCTCACACAAGAATGACCTCCTTCTGGAGTCTTTCATCGAGGAGTAGAGCTTCGACCTGTTCATGATTGTCTGTGCAGAACGTGGTGTGAACAAATCCAGCACGGCGATAATGACCCGGGCTATAAGGTAGCAGGAGGATCCCACAGATACCGATACCATCCGTTGAGTTTTTCATAAGGATCAGTGCCACTTTGGCTTCAAAGTTCCTCTCGTCTTCGACAAGGTCCCACTGTAGGAACTCGAATTCTCCTTGATAGCCAATGCTGGTATGAATAGTGACCAAACCGAGGCTTGGGATTCTGAGCCGGGTCTTGTAGTTCTCTTCCTCATCCTGCAGTGCTGACCACTCGAATGGTATGATGGGTGCTTTGATGGTAAGACTGCAGCCAACTGTTACTTGACCAAATTTCGCCGTGTTATCACACAATGCAATCGTTGAACCAATCCAGCTGGCGCAACAGTCCTGGTCCACGTATTCGTATGGCCACTCCACTCCTATATTAAGTGACGCCCATGACCAGGAAGGTGCTTGGTACACTGGCGGCTGTCTTGTGCATTTTTTGCTATACCAGAGGAGTCCATAAGGCAGCTCGCTTTTCCATAGTCCCGCCAAGTATTCATCATCCTTCTCTTTCTGTTGCCCGAACACTCCTGCAATACCCGACATGGCCACTAGTTTGTCCTCAGGCTTTGATAGGCTGAGGCGGGAATATTGTTCGCAGATCTGGATCCAGGAATCACGTGCTTCGTAGGAACTGGATTTGCCCATGAAGATATCCTGTATGAAGTGCTGCCCGTCTTGGCCTGACGGTGTAGGTGGGGGGCTACAGAGTTCGATACTGGCGAGAGCTTCGCTCCAGGAAACTTGCCGGCAATGCCAGAGAACCTGGTTTTTGCCGAAGTAGACTACACGAGTAGGTAAAAGGCGCTCCTGTAAAACCCATCCTCGATCTAACAAAGGCCCCACTGGTTCCGTGTCAGACTCCGTATATATGTAACAATTGACTTCTGTTTGGTCAAGTGTCTGAATATTCGCAATGGGCAGGTTAATTCGATCAACATCCCTGGATCGATACATCCCTTCCCTACTGTCTTTCGCATCTGCTGCAGCGAGGTTCAAGTCTGAAAAGCGATAAACGTCTTTCATTTTGGCGGACTCTGTCTGCCAATCTGCAGCACTATCTTGTTTGATGCATAGCGAATCTATCCAAATGTGTCGATACCCGAGACGCCAGGTTGCATCTAGGGCATCGCGAAATGTTAGTGGTAGCTCAGAAACGCTAATGCCTTCCCTCAGCTTCAACTCATTCTCCTCCAACAGTCGTGTAGGTTGATGTTTTCCCCAGCAATGGCTCAAAGTCACATAGGCCAGTTTCGAATCCTTGCTCGTGCAGATGAGTTTGATAGTCGAGGCAGAGGTAAGACAAAGAAGGCGTTTTGGCGTCCATCCGGGCGTTTTGGCCGTTCCACAAACAGCACCGTGATCGTCTTTACAAAGAGCTAGCCACTCTTTGATAGTTTTGAAGGTTTCATCGCTTCCCGTACTCGAGTTGAGCACCCGGTCTTTTCGGTCTGAGGTACATCAGCGTGTTGCACTTCAGTTTTCAGACATCACATTACCTTCAATATCGACGGGATACAAACAGAAAGACGATATGACATGAAGAAGACCCGGTGCATAAAAACGAATAGCTGATAGTGGGAACTTTGTGTCGTATTTCGCAATGATGCTGTGTATTCGATAAATGTACTGGTATGTCTTTGTCAAATCAAGAGGTTCCTGTTTGTGGCGTCCAAACCCTGTCCATATTTTCCTACAAAAAGGACACCCTATGCTAGCTGAATTAAAGAGTTGCCCAATTGTCTCGTGGTGAGTTCTCCAAGGAGCATAATCACATTCCACATCTTCTGAAGTGGGTAAAGGCTGTTTGAATATCGCCTGGCATTTGTTGCAGAGCCTGTTTGTCGTCTGGTCTTCCGAAGGGGTGTCGGCCATGGCATCAGCATCTCTTGATACAAATGTGCTGTAGTGAGATCAGGCTGCCTGTCTCCTTAAAAGAGAGCTAGCCTTGCAGCTTACGTGCCAAGGGCCAAGACTCGGGTCAAGTAGCGAGACTAAGTTAGGAGGGAAGGCAATCAACCTTCCCCACTCGGATCAACGTGTGTTGCGTTGGCAGTGTGCTATTCGTGGACTCCACCCGCACGTCCGGTCAAGTTTCACGCCACCATTGCTGTGGCCAAGCACTCCTTTTCTATCTTTCCAAGAAAAAAACATGAATGAATATTACTCTACGTAATATCTGGTTGCTAGGAAAGCTGATGCAAATCAAGCTACTCCTACGTCTACGGAAAGGCAACAATAACACTTTACTTTAAGGATGATCAAATGCTCGCAAGCGGCTTTGATTATGTGAGCTATTTCCCTGTTGACTGTTGATTTGCATGCTCGAAGAAATCGAGTTCAAGCAGAATGTCATGATGTTATAGGCATTGGTCGCACGGGCATGATGTAGCTAGGAAGAGAGGATGGATGATGATTGGCGTTGATTTCGGGAGCAAAAAGCTGATGACGAGGACTGGAGACTCTTTTGTGTCAACTATAGAAATATAGCGATGTGGTATATGTTTTGACCTTGCTCATGTGTGTGTTCGATGCGTTTGAAGTAAGTGAGTCGTGGCAGCCGGAGTTGTTCTTCCTAGCCTCAACCTAGTTTTTTCGTTGCTCTTCCGTATATCATTTTTCACCGACAAGCAAACATACTTCTTCAGAAAAGAAAACCATCAGATCACGCTTTCTTGGCCTGCGAAATCATGCTTTTGAGGTTGCAGACATTGCCTATAGTTCAAACCCTCCCCGCCATGTCCGGCTGATTCCCCGCTGCTGCGGAACCTCAGGTCCCTACAAGTCAGCCTTGGACGCCCTTTGCCCCGCTCAGCACCTCAAAGCTCCGGAATGGCTATCGAGGCAGCTGCGCGACGACTTCGTAATGCAGATTTGTTCATTCATCTCCGTATTTGTTTGCGCAATCAGCAGAGCAAAGAAGACGTGCCGCGAGCAAGACCGCCAGTGAACGCCCGCATCAACGCCTTTCGGCTTGCTAACGTATGACAAGAAGCATCAATACACCACTTTGTAGCCTGAGGCAGACACAGAATGTGGCGATCAAACGAACCTGCGGGGTTGCGAGATATTCTCCGCCTAGGGCTACAGGCGATAACCTCAGTGGTTGCCACGCCGAGCCCAGATCGAGATCTTTCGCAATTTAGACTTTTGTGGCTTTTCAAAGCTGAGTACTGTTCGGACCTTCCCTGCTGTGTATGCAGGATGACCACGTTTGGCGAATCACAGAATACAGTCTCAGCTCAGCTCTTAGCCCTGCTGCAGGGCTGATGAAACTGAATATGCAGCTACCGGAACCACCAGCTCTGGGGCGAAGAATCGTAATTCTTGACAAAGCCTTCTCACCTAAAGCCATCAGTATTGTTGTTTGAAGTCCAACGTTTCGAGTTCCAAAGTTCGGTCGACGAGGCTGAAAAACCAAGTCTTTTGGATGCTTACACATATAATGCTTACACCATCCAAGTGCAACCCGACCTTGCCCATGCAGTATAATGTCAGCTCAGAGCATTACACAAGAAGTAGTACGATCTGACGAGGACCAATAAGGTCGCTGCACACGGATACGCCATCCGGCAATGGCTACATTCCAGCCATTTCCTAACTTCTAATTGGGCACTTACACTGTACGTTGCGGACAACTGCTTACGGTCACGCAAGTGTAATGCCTCATATGCAAGATCGGAGAATCCAGAAGCCAGCAGGCCCGCGTTGGCCTACTACTCAGCTCCGCCCACCTACAAGACTCGCTATGTGGGCCGCGCGCCCCAGTCATCCCGTACATACAGCTATTCTAGGTAAATGCTTTTGGCTACCGCAGTGTAGCCCACGTCCGTAGTTTCTCAGAACTCAGGTCTGCTCGAGCTCGCCTTTTACACATCGCACGCTATGGAGCACCGAGAGAACTACTACGACAACATGCACACTCCTCAGCGCACACCTTCAGAAGGAGATTGGAGCCCTCCACCACCACAGTTTGAAGAAAACGACCACATATACACAGCCCAAGGGCCACTCCATGCTAACTCTCCGCCGTCACCGTACTCGTCAATGCCCCACTCACCGCCACCGCCGCTATCTCCACCTCTACATGCTTTTCAACACGCTGCGCCGCAGGAGTATGGACAACAGTACATCAATAGCCCGTGAGTGTTCTGGCGTGGGCGATGCTGATATTGAACTGGAATAGGATGCTTTTGTGCGAACCGAGAGGTGATTTACTGACACTTCATCAGCGTATCGACCGAAAAAGAGACCCCTTATACCACACACATGGCCATTGGCAGTCCCACGCCCGATTACTCTGCACCACAGGTGGTACCCATTCAGCAGGCATATCCTAATGGCGGCCAACCATTCTCGCCTTCTTCACACGGAGGCAGCACACTTGGTTCGCCTCAGCCGAGGCCATATACTTTCAAGGAGCACGTCGATCCAAACGACCAGCACATATCCCGTGCGGGCTCTGTCCCTCCGCCGGTCCCCCCAAAGGATGGCAGAAAGTGTGGGATGAAGAAGCGTACCTTCTGGATGCTGATGGGATGCGTTTTGTTCTGGCTCATCGCTCTTGCAGTTGGCCTTGGTGCAGGGCTGGGTATAGGCTTGAAGAAAAAAGGGCGAGTCGTTTTCATACCCGTCGAGACTTATGCTTGCTGACATTTAATCAGTGGCAACAAGATCCAGTCTGATCCGTTTTGCCGTGAGTACCCGAAGCTCTGCATCGGCGGTGCACTCAACGCCGAGTACATTTCAAAGAAAGGAGCTTTCAACGGATCTGGTATTGCACTGGCCGGAGAATCTTGGAATCCCGAGACCGGCACCCTTTTCACGCTGTACTTCCAGCATCACACTGGAGATCTCAGATCCTTGAAGTACAGCAAGGGTCAGAAGTGGGTTGGCGGTACCAAATCAGAGATTGTTGCAAGCGATGCAAAGAACGCGACCCCTATATCAGCTGTGTCGTATGTCGCCAACTCAACACAATTTGTAGGTCTCGCTACTCTACCTCGGTGGCAGTGCTTCACTGATGAAGATAGTTTCACGTGTTTTACATTGGCAGAGACAACACCGTAAAGCAAGTAACCCAGACCAACGCCTCAACCACTGCTGCATACTGGACTCCAGGACCACTCACTGCCCAGAACCTCAAGGTCTACGACTCTCCCAGCAGCGGCCTCCAGGCATGCTGGAAAGGCAACTACTACGGCGACTCTGACTTCACAAACTTCCCCACCAATACCGGCAAGCCAAATGAAATACCCTTCGACAACCGACTAGGCATGAACATATGGTATGCCCTCGACAACTCGACCTTCCAACAATACGCCTGGTACGCAGGCAACGACGACTGGCAGCCATTAAAAAAATGGCCCGGCTTCAACACGCAAGCCGGCGTAGGATGCTACAGCTGGGGTGCGGGAACGACACAATACGCGATGATGGTAAGCCAAGACTCGGACGTAGAATTCTACTGGAAAGACTCAGACACAAACACCACAACCCAAGTACACAACGACCTACACCCGATCAATTCGTGGGTCAACGCCAGCAGCGCCACCATCCCGGACGTCTGGCCTTCCACAAGTTTGGGCTATACCACGTACTTTTACGCGCAGTCGGCAGATACAAGTATCCGCGGCTACGACATCAACTATAACGCGGAGAATACGTCGTACCCCCTGCGTGAAAACTTCACGGTTCAGACGCCTGCTGCGCCCCTGTATGCGCTTGGTGGTACGCATATGAGCGTCACGGCGGTGAGCGAGAAGAACGACAAGGGCGATGTGTTGTATGACAGCTTGTATGTTTTCTTTCAGACTGAGGGGGATGATATTACGGCTGCGACGAGGAGAGTGTATGGTGGCGAGTGGACTATTGCGCCGCTGAATGTGCCGGATGTGTAGGTGGTTGGTGGGGAAAAGGGGTGGGAGTGGTGGATGTGGAGTTGCACGTTTCTTGTGTTTATATTTCGTTAGTGTTGGGGGCGTGTTTGCGACGACAGTCTTTCAGTCGACTTGGTGATTGGGCGTTGAGGTGTTGGCGATATTTAATGATTGGCGTGGGGCGAGGACACTCATTCGTTGATGTATAATTTCTACCTTCTAAAATGACTTTCATTGAGTACCCTGGTGGTATTTGCCTGTGTAGACAGTACAGATGATGTCAAGTTCTGGGATACGAGATCCATTGAGAAGTACCGAGACATGGTCGTCCCTGTCAGTGCAAAAACTGTTGTCAGACACGCTTTGTATACATCTCACTCTGAATTATAACAATATCGTGGAAGGGCTACGGTGCAATTCTCACACATGTCAGTGCACAGTAAGTAACACAGCCCACTGCACTTACACCACGCCTCGCGTACACCTCATGTAAGACGACGCACCAAACTGAGCACTGGTATAGTTGCATTGCATCGCATTGCATTGTAGCTCTATCTGCCTGGTGAAAGCGCACTACAGTCCTCCATGCTACGCCTTGCTCAACTCACCCTCGCCATGCTTCTGTGTTGATAAAATGCCGAAACAAGATGACCTCCCTCCCTAGTGTCTGGCAACTGCTCTGCAGCGCGTGTGAATGAACAAAGGAGAACGTGTGGAAGAGGAATGGGTGGCAGGGATAAGTACCCGCAGTCAAAACGCCCTCGCTGAACGACGTGTGGCATGAGTGAAAATTGAAAATGGCCAGGCCTGCAACCTCCTTCAGGGGCAGGGAGCAGGATCTACCTGCTGCGAAGCGGCTTTTGAGCGCTAGAAAAAAGGAAAGAAGAATTGGAAAGAAAACAGCAGAAAAGTGTGGGTCGAAAGGAAAAAAGGGGTTAGTGAGTGAAGAAAAGGGCCGCCTACGCATCCACCAACTGCACCCTCTGGCTCTTGCGGTTTCCAATCTCGACCAGCATCGGCGTGAGTGCGAGCGGGTCGCCAAGTCCGAATCTGCGCTCGGGGTTGTCCAGTCTCTCTGTGCTTGCATTCGCCTTGCCCAGATCTGTCTGCATCCTGATCAGCGTCCGCGGCCGCGTTGCCTTGCTGACCGACACGCTCCGCGCGATGCCCACCGTCGCTGTCTGCGCGCTCCCGCTGCCCATGACTTTCGGCTTTCGCTGGCTGGTCGAGCGCTGGATCATGGGCCGTTGGGCGGGACTTTGCTCATTGGAATTTGCGGAGAGCGGCGGGCTGAGCAGCATCTGCAGGTTCTGCAGCGGCGAGGAGACTTCGAGCGGCGCGGCGGGGTGCGAGGAGAGGGCTGAGGAGGCGGTCACGCGGGGTTGCTTGCGACTGAGGGAGCGTTCGAGGGTGGCGTTGCGCTTGGAACGGTCGCGCGAGGTGGAGCGGGTTGTAGATGTGGCGGAAGAAATGGAGGTGGATGAGGAGGTGGACGAAGCTGTCGGCTTGGGAACAATCTCCCACTGGGGTTCTTGGCTTTCGACGTGCGCTTTCCAGGCTTTGGTTTCCGCAGGGGTAGTTCGACCTACATCAACCGTGATGGACTCATCGTCAGACTCGAAGCTGTTCATGGACGTCGGTGTGAGGCCGGAGTGTTGCGGCTTGAGATTCGGGGATTCGCTGTACTGGCGCGTCACGCTTGTGGATGGCGGTTTCCTCTTGCTCTCTTCTGCAGCCTTGAACGTCTGGTGTGTCGGCGACCTCGCCGGTGCTGTCTTCGCCCTCGCTCGGGGGGAGTTGGAGACCAGAGGTGATGGCGCACGCAATACAGGCGTGCCTGCGCGTAATGTTGGTGTACCTGCACGCAGCGTGGGTGTGGCACGGCCAGTGGCAGGGAACAGCGACAGTCGCGCTGATGGAGGGTTCGATACGGTGGGCGAGGTATCTCGTGGTTGTATTTTGGGCTCTGGCAGAATCTCGCTGTCGTCCTAGGCCCGTGTTAGTTGAGCGACTCCAACCACCTCACCTCAACATGGCCTCAACATACCTTGATCGATATCTTGTCTAGCGGTTTAGCTTTGTCGCCCTCTGCCTTCTCCTGTCGCCGCTGATATAACGAAGAGCGGTTTGGAGTGGGCTCCAGCACCCCACTAAACATGACACTGTAGCGGTCCATCTTCACATCAGGGATGTCCACCCCCAGCAGTCCAGCGCCAGCCCCTGTCTCTGTTGATGGCGGTGGTGTCGATGCTGGTGGCGCTTGCGGCGGATTTGGAGTCGTAGCCGCGCGTTGAAATCGGTATCGAGGCGCAGCACGACCGGCATCGAGCGTCGCTGAGCGTTTCCTACCATGCTGAACTTCCCTCGACGACACATTCTCTTGTGACTTGTTGCGAGAGGCCCTGATGTCTGGGTTGAAGACCGAGATGGGCACTGCCACTGTCCCCTCCTGCTTCGGCCTTGGCTTGGGCCTGGACTTTGGCGATGTGTCGTGGTGACTGTCTGCACGTGCTGGGGCGACCTGCTGGGCCAGCTGGTAGAAAGCATGCTTTTCCTTGGGGGACGGCGCTGTCTTCTTGAACAGTGACTTCCACCGACTGAGCTTGGGCTTGGGCTGCGCCTGGGGCCCCGTGACGGTGGTCGTCGATGCGTTTGCGTGGTTCCAGGCGGACATTTGGGCGTCTGCGATGAGATTCTCCGTGGTGGCTTGGGGTGTTGAGGTCCAGTGCGAGCCAACAGTAGGGCTGCCCAGTGCAATACCGATGACGTCCTCGGGGCTGTCGACAGCGTGCAGAACGGCGGTGGAGTTTGTGGGCGAAGAGAAGGCCAGGAAGCGGTCCTCGGAGTAGACTGATGGAGCAGGAAGCGTTTTCTTGTGGAACTGTATTGCGCGTTCCCCGGATCCACCTGACGTACTCGGGCGGGCTAGCATCTCGGGCGCCTCCAGCAGTCGTTCTGACGTGGGAACGGGTGTCGCTGCTTTGAACCTGTCAAAGTCTGTCTGGAAGGCGTCCGGGCGTGGAATGCAGTTTGGCGTCTGGGGCTCTTCTTGGTGGGCGGCCCTCCGTCCTCCCTTCAACAGGCGCAGCGACTTTGATCTCGTGAGCAGGCTCGGCATGGTGTTTCAAGTGGATTGCTAGTGGGTATCAGGTAGGAAATTGAGGGCGAGGCAACGGCAGGAAGAGGAAGGAGAGTGATGCGCGACCAAAGGAGTGGACAGCTCCGAAGAGCAAACAGCTACAGAGCGAGGGACGAGGTGGTGGATCGGAGCAGAAGAAGAAGAGGCAGCGATGAGCAGAATTGCGCCGGCATCAAGACGGTAGCGACAGCTAGTCCCCGGGAAACAAAGCGTTGCCTCCACAGTTAGCAGTAGTCTCTCATGCCCGCCGTCATCCAGCCTTCCAGACGCGACTGGGGCCGTTAGGGACAAATTGCGCAGGATTCACACGTCCAAGACCAGGGTCTGCGGCCAGGGTGTGGATGATCGGCACGCTGAGTGGCTGGATGCGGATTGGCTGCATCTGCCGCGTGCGACTGTCGACAACGGCATCCATGGCGGATAACGGGGCCGTTGTCATGGTGGTTCCTGTGGTTCCTGCAGCAAAGGCGTCGCTGTCATGCTGGCGGGTCGTTGGAGATGGGACATGTGAGCGGTGAGCTCGGGCGCTGGTTTCAGCCCCATGCGCAATTTCGCTATGCGCCGCCAAGGGTCCCTCATCCATCTCAAACACCTTGTGACCTTGACGTGACACGGAGGGCTCGCCATGGACTTGTCGCGAAGTGGTCTTGTTGTTCGACATCATCAGCTTCATCTGTTCACAACACGCAGCGCCATGCTGACGGCGCCAGCGTGGGCGGCTGCTGTGCGACACGATCGCTGCAGGGAAATTAGGCGTACGCAGGGCAGCGGCTAGCCACAGGCTCGCGGAAATACCCAAGATTGCCGTCATTTTCCGACGTCGTGTTTGTGGACAGTGGCGGGCGTGCGAGATTGCAACCTGCCTTGGTCTGCAGAAGCAGCAGGTCGAGACGGTGGTTATCGGTGCACAAAACAGTCACTTCATCACTCATGCAATGCGACAAACAGTACATGCGAGTTATGATGACAGCGTGCAAGCACACGACATCTGGAACGTCAAGTGTCCGCCTCCAACTAAACGAGAGATAGTAAACCAACACGTCCATAACATCTCCAAACATAACAAGTGAGCAATCACGTGCTAACCTAGCGTATGATATGGTAGTACTTTGTATACACTCGGAATGTTTCCGAGCATGACATCACCAACCACCACCTCACAGCCTCCAGCGTCAGCACCAGCCTCACCACGCACACCGAGAGAACATGTACAACCCCGAGAACCCATTAAACCCCGACCCAAATAAAACCGTAGCACCCAACACACACACACACACACAC
>SATZ01000353.1:0-38988 GCA_004335205.1 Ascochyta viciae-villosae
CCACCACATCAGCCTCCCGGACGGCGACGTCCCCACCGCCCTCCCGCCCCTGCCCTACCCGGACGCCAAGCTCAGCGAGGAGAAGCAGGCCATGCTGACCGACCTCTTCGCCGACCAGTCCCGCACAGACTTCACCAACCACCCCGCCATCCTGCACCTCTCCGGCGCAGACCTCGACATGCCCATCGACAACAGCGCCAACACGGCCCTGCACTGGGCAGCCACCCTCGCCCGCGTCTCCCTCATGCGTCTGCTGGTCTCCAAAGGCGCCAACATGTTCAGGGGGAGTGCTTCCGGCCAGACCCCGCTCATGAGCGCCGTCTCCGTCAACAACAGCCTCGACCACAGCTGCTTCCCAGAGACGCTGGAAATCCTCGCCCCCCTCATCGAACTGCGCGACACCCAGGGCCGCACCATCCTCCACCACATCGCCGTCACCTGCGCCATCAAGGGCCGCGCCGCCTCGAGCAAGTACTACCTCGAGGCCCTGCTGGAGTATCTCGTCCGCAGCAACATCGGCGCCAACCAAATCCCCTCCTTCCTCGAGAACAGCAACTACCCAAAACCCATCGGCCTGATGAGGTTCATGCAGGACATGGTCAACGCCCGCGACAAGGCCGGCAACACAGCACTCAACCTCGCCGCCAGGATAGGAAACCGCAACATCATCTCGCAGCTGCTCGAGGTCCAGGCCGACCCCACCATCCCCAACCACAAAGGCACGCGGCCCATCGACTTTGGCGTCGGTAGCGATCTGCACGCCGATGCAGACGCCGCCCTCTCCGCCGCCAGCCCGTCCAAAGGCAAGGCGCCGCTGAGCAAAGTCGAGGAAACCAGCCGCGAGATCCAGCCTCGTAAGTCTCTGATTCGTCTCCCTACCCATCTAACCAAGCCCAGTCATGAACGGCATCCTCCAGTCCGCCTCGATGCAGTTCACGCAAGAAGCGCGCCTGAAACAAGACCTGATCGACCAAACAAACTCCACCATCTCCACCCTCTCCTCGCTCCAAAAATCAGAACAGTCGCGCCTCGAAACCCTACGCTCCCGTCTGCGACAACGTCAAGACCGCTTAAAACGCATCGCCAACCTCAAGCGCTGGCTGGAACCGCAACGACACATGCTCGCCGCCACCAACGCAGCCAGCGACCTACACCAGCGGCGCGACGTAGGCTACGCCGACAACGAAGGCGCCGGCATCCTCATCCAAGACGCAGACCTCCCGGAGGAAGTCCGCCTCGAGGGCACCCATCTCATCCGCCAAGCATCCGGCGGCCCTTCCTACCTCAGCACGCCCCTCTCCCTCCCCTCCACCGCCACCCTCCCCCCTTCCCTCGCTTCCATACCCACCCCCGCTCTCCGCCAGCGTGTCGAAATATACACACAAGCCAACGCCTCTCTGCTGCAGCGCTCACGACAGCTCAAAGACAAGGACGGCCAGCTGGAAGCCATGTTTCGCCAGGTTGTTTGTCTGTGTACTAATGTTCAGGAGGATCGCATTGATGACGTGTTGCCTTCATTAGTTGCTGCGCTGGATAGCGATCCCCTAGATGGCGTAGAGGTGGGTCGCGTGAGGGAGTTCTTAAGAAAGGTAGAGGGGGTAGAGGGGTAGTGTAATTAGCTAATATTACTCTGCTACAGCGCTTACGCTAGCTTAAAGACAAGGACAGCTAGCTAGAAGCCATGTTTCGCCAGGTTGTTTGTCTGTGTACTAATGTTCAGGAGGATTGCATTAATGACGTGTTGCCTTCGTTAGTTGCTGCGCTAGATAGCGATCCCCTAGATGGCGTGGAGGTTGGCCGTGTAAGGGAGTTCTTAAGGAAAGTAGAGGGGGTAGAGGCATAGTAGAGATATACACACAAGCCAACGCTGCTCTGCTGCAGCGCTTACGCCAGCTTAAAGACAAGGACAGCTAGCTAGAAGCTATGTTTTGCTAGGTTGTTTGTCTGTGTACTAATGTTTAGGAGGATTACATTAATAACGTGTTGCCTTTATTAGTTGCTGCGCTAGATAGCAATCCCCTAGATAGCGTAGAGGTAGGTCGCGTAAGGGAGTTCTTAAGAAAGGTAGAAGGGGTAGAGAGGTAGTGTAATTAGCTAATATTACTCTGCTACAGCGCTCACGCTAGCTTAAAGACAAGGACAGCTAGCTAGAAGCTATGTTTTGCTAGGTTGTTTGTCTATATACTAATATTTAGAAGGATTATATTAAGAACGTGTTGCCTTTGTTAGTTGCTGCATTAGATAGCAATCCCCTAGATAGCGTAGAGGTTAGCTATGTAAGAGAATTTTTAAGAAAGGTAGAAGGCGTTAAAGCTTAAGTTACAAAGTAGATAGAATGTATATCTACTTAGGTTTATACTATAAATGTATAAATCTATTTTTATATTCTTAGTTTTTATTAAAGAGATAATAATAACATAATATATAGTATAAAAATACAGAGTTTTTAAAAAGTCTATAGACTAAAAAAGATAATTATTAAGTTGTAGAATAGGAGGTTATTTAGTTTTTTATTTGTTACTTTAGATAGAATGTATATCTACTTAGGTTTACACTATAAGCTTATTAATCTATTTTTATATTCTTAGTTCTTAATAAAGAGATAATAATAATATAATATATAGTATAAAAAAGCAGAGGTTTTAAAAAAATCTATATACTAATAAAGATGTTTATAGAGTTATAGAATAAGAGGTTATTTAGTTTTCTAGTTATTACTTTAAATAGAATATAGATCTACTTAGGTTTATACTATAAACTTATTTATCTATTTTTTATCTTCTTAGTTTTTATTAAAGAGATAGTTATAATATAATATATAGTATAAAAATACAGAGGTTTTAAAAAAGTCTAGATACTGATAAAGATAATTATAAAGTTCTAAAACAGAAGGTTATTTAGTTTTCTATTTGTTACTTTAGATAGAATATATATCTACTTAGGTTTATACTATATACTTATTAATCTATTTTTTATATGCTTAGTTTTTAGTAAAGAGATAATAATAATGTAATAAATAGTATAAAAAAAAAGGCTAGGTTTTAGAAAAAGTTTATATACTAATAGAGATAGTTATAAAGTTATAGAGTAAAAGGTTATTTAGTTTCTATTATATTGCCTTTATTAGTTGCTGCGCTTAATAGCAATCTCCTAGATAGCATAGAGGTTAGCTGTGTAAGAGAGTTCTTAAGGAAGGTAGAAGGCGTTAAAGCTTAAGTTACAAAGTAGATAGAATGTATATCTACCTAGGTCTATACTATAAACCTATTAATTATTTTTTTATATACTTAGTTTTTAATAAAGAGATAATAATAATGTAATAAATAGTATAAAAACGCAGAGTTTTTAAAAAGTCTATATACTAATACAGATAATTATTAAATTCTAGAACAGAAGGTTATTTAGTTCTCTATTTGTTACTTTAGATAGAATGTAGATCTACTTAGGTTTACACTATAAACTTATAAATCTATTTTTTACATTCTTAGTTGTAAATAAAGGGATAGTAATAACGTTATAAATAGTATAAAACCGCAGGGTTTTAAAAAGTCTATATACTAATAAAGATAATTATTAAGTTATAGAATAAGAGGTTATTTAGTTTTCTATTTGTTACCTTAGAAACAATGTAGATCTAATTAGGTTTACACTATAAGCTTATTAATCTATTTTTTATATTCTTAGTTTTTAATAAAGAGATAATAATAATGTAATAAATAGTATAAAAAAGTAGAGTTTTAAAAAAGTCTATATATTAGTAAAGATAATTATAAAGTTATACAATAAGAGGTTATTTATTTTCTAGTTGTTACTTTATATAGAATACATCTCTACTTAGGTTTACACTATCAACTTATTAATCTATTTTTTTATATTCCTAGTCCTAAATAAAGAGATAATAATAATATAATAAATAGTATATAAACGCAGAATTTTAAAAAGTATATATATTAGTAAAGATAATTATAAAGTTCTAGAACAGAAGGTTATTTAGTTTTTTATTTGTTACCTTAGAAAAAATGTAGATCTAATTAGGTTTACACTATAAGCTTATTAATCTATTTTTTATATTCTTAGTTTTTAATAAAGAGATAGTTATAATATAATAAATAGTAGAAAAAAGTAGAGTTTTAAAAGAAGTCTATAGACTAATATAGATAATTATAAAGTTATAGAATAGAAGGTTATTTATTTTCTAGTTATTACTTTAGATAGAATGTATATCTAATTAGGTTTACACTATAAATGTATAAATCTATTTTTTATATTCTTAGTTTTTAATAAAGAGATACTAATAACATAATAAATAGTATAAAAAAGGCAGAGTTTTAAAAAGTCTATGTACTAATAAAGATACTTATAAAGTTCTAGAATAGAAGGTTATTTAGTTTTTTATTTGTTACTTTAGATAGAATGTATATCTACTTAGGTTGATACTATAAACTTATTATTCTAATTTTTATATTCTTAGTTCTAAATAAAGATATATTAATTATACAATAGATAGTATATAAAAAGGTAGAGTGTTAAAAAAAGTCTATATACTAATAAAGATACTTATAAAGTTTAAGAATAAGAGGTTATTTAGTCTTCTATTTGTTACTTTAGACAGAATGTATATCTGCTTAGGTTAACACTAAAAACATATTAATCTATTTTTATATATTCTTAGTTTTTTATAAAGAGAAAGTTATAATATAACTAATAGTATAAAAAGCAGGGTTTAAAAACGTCTATATACTAATAAAGATACTTATAAAGTTTAAGAATAAGAGGTTATTTAGTCTTCTATTTGTTACTTTAGATAGAATGTATATCTACTTAGGTTAACACGAAAAATGTATTAATCTATTTTTAAATACTCTTAGTTTTAAATAAAGAGATAGTTATAATATAATATATAGTATAAAAATACAGAGGTTTTAAAAAAGTCTATATATAAATAAAGATAATTATTAAGCTGTAGAATAAGAGGTTATTTATTTTCTAGTTGTTACCTTAGATAATATGTATATCTATTAGGAAAAAATTTTGCTATTTTAATTTTAAGAAAACATAGAAGTGTACTATAGGCTACAGTATTAGCAGAACTTGCATTCTATCTATCTACAAAACATACTATCTCTATACTACAGCTTATATGTTTTAATAATTACCTAGATAAATATTATTACTATAATTCTTATACTATAATTACAAAATTGCTTATATAAGACTTTTGTATTTAGCGTATTAATAGATATAACCTACTATATTTTTAAAATAGCTCTAATGCCTACTTAATATTTTCTAAACAGCCTTAATACCTACTCTACGTTTTCTAAACAGCCTTAACGCCTGCTCTATGTTTTCTAAACAGCCTTAATACCTACTTAACGTTTACTAGATAATGCTAATGTTACTAATTTATGTTTAATGTATTACTATAACCTTAAATAGTTATATAACAAGTTATTAATTACAGTCTATATACTAGGATTGCTATTAAGGAGACAGTATATGCTCTTACTATACTCTGCCTTACAGTATAGTACATGCCCTTACTATAATCTGCTTTATAGTATAGTACATGCTCTTACTATACTCTGCCTTATAGTATAGTGCGTGCTCTTACTATACTCTAACCTATAGTACAGTATATACCTTTACTATACTCTGCCTTATAGTACAGTGTGTACTCTTACTATACTCTAACCTATAGTATAGTATATACTCTTACTATACTCTGCCCTACAGTATAGTACGTGCTCTTACTATACTCTATTTTATAGTATAGTACGTGCCCTTACTATACTATACTTCCTAGTATAGTATACACCTTTACTATACTTTACTCTATAGTATATATAGTGTGTCTTGTTAGCACGCATTATATTCTCTTTTATCTTTTTCTAGCTCTTATATATCTAAATATAAAACTACTTACCTCTATACACCTATAAAACTTTTAATAATACTTATCTTACTTACTTAGTTATAACCTATTAACTATGCACTTTTTAATAGTAATAATCTGTTAAGCACTAAGAGCCTCTGCTTATACTATACTAGCAGAGTAGGCTATATATAATACTACTACACTCTTATTTAGGGCTAAGCACAGCTAATAAACATATTATTAAAACTATTATATACCTAGCTTTTACTACTATAATGTTAAAGTCTAGCCTGTTCTGTTATATATCTAACCTTTATATCTGTATTAAGCGTCTAGTTACTACTTTAAAGGTTACTATATTTAACTCTTAGCTATAGTAAAGCTGTTATTCTTATATTATATAAGTGTGTTATCTTAAAACTATAAACTAGACAGTTAACTATACACTAGAATACCTACTTATAATAGGATTCTAGCCTATATTATAGAAACTTTAG
Organism: Ascochyta viciae-villosae; assembly: GCA_004335205.1. NCBI lineage: Eukaryota > Fungi > Ascomycota > Dothideomycetes > Pleosporales > Didymellaceae > Ascochyta > Ascochyta viciae-villosae. The sequence continues at coordinate 6,376 of SATZ01000353.1, forward strand.
CATTACTAGTTGCTGTAATGTTACCTAGTATGCTTATAGTCTTTTTTTAGTTATGCTTCTTCTGCTTAGATAGTTCTTTAGCATAGCCTGTCTACAACCTGCCCTATAGCTACTAGGAACTACTATCTACTATGCATTCTGCTGTTAATAGAGCAGAATGTCTAGTCTATACTAGCTCTAGCTGTGCTTACTATACTAGTTTAGCTAAGAAGGTCTAGGTGTTAGATCTGTAGAAGGTATAGATCTACTAGCAGCAGCGTATAGCAGTAGCCTAGTCTTAGTTATAAAAGTAACAGCGTTATTAAATGCTATAATATTATTAGTATGCCTATAGCCTTTTTATAGTCCTGCTATCTCTACTACACTAAGGTACCTTTAATACTATAGAGGTAATTTATTATAAGGTTAATAAGCTCTTGCTGCTCTTTCTTCTTAGTTAAGTTCTTAAGTGCTTAGAGTATATTATATACCTATGTTTCTAATATAATATGTTAGCATATATAGCTGTAGCTATAGTACACTAGGCTGTAAAGGCTGCAGTGCTTAACACTAGCAGTCTTAAATTTATAGGCGCTAGAAGAGTATAGCTTATAGTAGGCAGAGCTGCTGTAGTATATATAGAGGAGATTTATTAGTTTAAAGAGAGAGTAGATAGAGATATCTATATAGATAACAGGCTTAACTAATAGCATTAGCATTAGTTTTAGAGATACTAGAGGACAGATTAATAAGATAACTGTTAGGCGTTTAGTATCTCTCTTAGCTAGCTTTAGAGTATTAATAACTGTAGTTAATAATAAAACTTACTACTTACTACTACTCTCATTTAGTAGCTTAACAGGGCTATACTGCACAGGAGCAGAAGCAGTAGTTTAAGTAGGAAAACAAAGTATATCTTAGCTCTTTAGTAGGTTTAGCTAGTTTAGCTAGTTTAAAGACTAATAAGTAAGCCTGCTAATACTATACTGCTAGTTGTAACCTATAAGCTCTTACTGCATATTACCCTCTAGTACTCTAGCCTTAATATTAGTATCTCTAGAAGAGTTAGCCTAGAAGTTAGTGTTACTCTTAGAATTAGATTGCTTCTTCTTTTCCCTTTTGTTAACCTTAACAGACAAATAAAGCAGCGCTTCTTCCTTGCTATTATTAGCGCCTGCTTACGCTTTCTCTTACTTAATTATATATTTAACATTCTGTAACAAGTTAGTAGAAGTAGTAAGATAAAACACCTATAACTTAAGAAAAGAAAAACATTACAAGTGTTAAGCGTACTAGTATAGTAGCTAGTATATAGGCCTACTAACCTTATAGCTAAGGTAAACACTAAACTAACTATTAAAAAGAACCTAACTATAGTTAATAGTTTAACTTTAATAGTATATTACGTTAATTACTACAGTATTATAGTTAAGTAGATAAAGCTGTTTAAGAAAGAAGTGTTTTATTATATGCATAGAATTCCTCTATTGCCTTGCATATATAGAGAGCTTATTATCTATTATAATAACATCTTATACTCCTCTATAGTATCTTTATTCTATATCTATATTAATTATATTATTCCTACTTTCTATATACAACTTATCTTTGCTAACCTTAGCTTCTTACGTTTTAATATACTTATTATTACTATTACTAACAGCGTTTCTCTACTTATTTGTTAGCTAAGCAGTACTAAACAAGTTACTTATCTGCTTTATACTTTTTACTACTGCTGCTCTATACAAGCGCTTCCTATAATCCTTTGCCTTACTATTAAATAGGTTGCCTATTATATCTTCCTTACTTTCTACACCTTCTTCTACACCTTTTGTGTACCTTTACATATCTTTCTTTTTCCTGTTTAAAGATTTTTCTGCAGCTGTAAAGTTAAATAGTAGAAGTAGGCACTATACCTATTCTGCAAATATACTTATACTAAAAGAAACTTTACAATTATACTATTAGCTAGAGTTTACTTAAGCAGATTAACTAATATTATATACGTACCTTACTGTCCTAAGAAAGGCTTAGAATACAACTACTAGACATTATTAATATTATTATTATTATTATTAATAACTACCTCTTATTAGTAACTAGAAATAAAGTAACTTACTTAAAGGATAATATACTAAGAGAGAGATTCTACTATATACGCTCTTTGCTATAGCCTATTCTATCTTCTTAACTAACTGTTAGCTATAGTATATTTATAAACGTACTATACATATACCTACTACTTTAGCATTGTAAGTATAAAGTATAAAGGTTATACACAAATTAGTATACTAATATAGCTTATTAATAAACTTGTTTATAGTAACTGCAAAGTTATCTCTATTAGCTAGTAGAACACCTAGGTTATATATAAGTTCTATTTTATATTCTTACTTCTTCTACAATTTTATAATCTTAAGTAAAACCTTATACTACACAAATTTTACAACGTTTATTCTTATTACATTATTGCTAGTAAAGCTGCTTATTACTATCTCTAGGATGCTAACGTCTGCAAGTAAAAAGCAAAATAGTAGCCTTATAATTATTGCCTGCGTTTAAGAATCTATAAGCCTAATATTAAATTAGAAGAGGTTACTAATATAGTCTTAGAGTAGTAGATAGCTAACTAGCATATATAGTTGTATACTAGATATTATCTAGGTGTTTACACGCGCAGTTAAAGAAAAGGAAAAGTGTCTTAGAGATTAGGTTAGTATTTAGGTTAGAAATAGTAAGCGTAAAGGCAATCTATTCTATAGTTTCTTTGTTAGTAAAAGCTCTATTTTAATATTAGTCTCTATTCTAATTATATTTTTATATACCCTAGCCTTTGTATTAAAGACTAGTTTCCTTACTACCTTCTTCTTTAGCGCTAGTAGCGCCTCTACATTCTTATTACTAAATAGATATGCCTACTTACTATTATAAGACAGCTATTCTTTAACCTTGTGTATCTTCTTATCTATATCTATCTAATCCTAAAGGCCCTTTACTTTTAATCTACAGCAATTCTATATAAGTACTAAAAATCCTTGTACTAATTTAATTTTAGCGTCTAGGTCTGCGCCTACTTACTTAAGGCTTTTTTTATTTAGTCTAAAGCCTGTAGTAAGAGCTTAGATTATAGAACAGCTTTTTCCTTCTTATTATATAAGCGCTTACTACTCTTTTACTATAGTTAGCAGTTAGCTTAAGTAGCAGGTGTTTAGCTTTAGGCAGTGCTATAGTAGCAATATCTTACTATATTAGAGGGCAGATCTTATAAAGTAAAGTAGTAGGTGTAGGCAACTTATAAGTAAAGATAATAAAGGGCAGGTCTTATAGAGTAAAGTAGTAGACATAGGCAACTTATAAGCAAAGATAACAGAGGCAGTTTGCAGGTGTTAGAAAGAAAGGCAGGTAGAAGCTTATTTGTTATAAGTAGCTGCTAAACAGGCCCTTCTATAATATAAGAATATTTAAGGTAAAAGTAAGAGAGTGTACGTAGTATAGTAAAACTTATATAGACTATACAGTAAGATAAGTACTCTAAAATATACTATTAGCATAGTATAGTGCGTTCTACATTACCTTTCTATTAATTATTAGCACAACCTTCTTTTTAGTGCTGTTTAGAAAGCTAAACATTAAGTAGAAAGCTATGTTTGCTAGTATCTAGAAACATAAATAGCTACTCTAATATTTCTTTACTAGATATACTATAGCTATATTAGGTTAAGAGTATAACATATATAAACAAACTATTAGTGTACTATAGCAGGAGTACAGGAACTATAAAAACAATAACAACTTAGGTCTTTAACTTACTTATAAAGGCAGTTGTTTAAATATATCTTATATTCTTATTAGGTAGCTACTTGTAGTCTACTTATATAAGATATTAGAGTTGTGTCTATACACTATTCCTATTCTATTTAAGTTAACAGCGCTGTTAGTAATTTAAACCTCCTTATCTGCTATAGTAGAAGCTAATTTCTTAATCTTGTTAAGCTATGTAGAACAGTACTATTCTGTAAATTTATTCTTTACTATGTTCTTCTTATATGTTAACTCCTCTATATATAATCCTAAGTGTACTAAGTAGTTAAGCACAACCTCTAGCGCTACTTAGCTAATTTAATAGCTATAGTACCTATACTATTTAGCCTTAGTGTTAATGCTATGCAGTTCTAGGCCTTTAAAGATATAACCCTTAACAAGATTAATAGACTAACAGACTATCTTTAGTCTAGCTACTATATACTAGACTTAGTTATTAACTTTCTTAGTTTTAGTGTTGTAGTAGTTACACTACTTTAATACTTCTAAGTCCTTATCTATACTCTTACCTACTTAGGAAATTATAGCTTACTTAAACTTCTTAACTATTCTCTATAAGCATGTTAGTACTGTTGCTAAGAGTATAAGTAATAGTTAGACATATTACTTACTATATATATAATTGCTTTATACAACTGCATATTTAACATAATATAATACTAACTTTAAAAGGTAATAGGTTAATAGTCTAATTAATCCTTCTTTAGGTTTAGGGCTGTAGTTTTCTTATATTTTATCATTCTTGCTATATACAATATATAATCTATTTTAGCTAAGCTCTTACAGATCTTATTAATAGCCTTAAAGATAATTAACCTAAAGATCTTAGTAGAGTTCTTAAGTATTTTATTTAGCTAGAGATTAGTCTTACTAAGGTTATTACCTTATGCTATTACTACACTAATAAGTAGTTCTTTATTTAGATAGTTATCCTAGTATTTATATATTACGTTAAGAAAATTTAAGAAGCTTAATAGGATCTTAGCCTTTTAGTAACTTTAAAGGTCTATACGCAAAGCAGACTAAGGTTTAGGTTTAGGTTTTCCTAAACTCTTACTACTAAGCATTTGCTATTCCTTAAGCGCCTTATTATTAATTATCTTAATCTACGTAAGAATAGTCTGCTCTACATTTCTAAGCTTTTTATAATATACTTTCTAGTAGATAATAAAAATATACTAACTCTTTAGAGTACAGTCTATTAAGTTTAGCTTTTAATTCTATCTGTTAACTAAATTATAGTTATGCCTAACAAAGTAAGCTCTAATAATTTCTGTAATAATCTTAAGAACCTTCTGTATCTATAGGTCTCTCTTAATCCTCTCTACTATTAACAGGTTGCTGTTTCTTCTAGAAGTCTTTTTAAAATCCTTTTAAACCTTAAGTATCTCCTTTAGGTTACGCTTCTAGAGGAGTTAGATAGCTCTATCTAGCAACTTCTGCTATTCTAGATCTGCGCGTCTTAAAGCTTTAAGCTTAAACACTAGTATAGTAACTATACTATTAGCTATAGCTAAGCCTATAATTACAGTAAAGGCTAGATATAGTGCTAGGTCTTTAATACTGCAAATAAAAGGGTTAATAATACTTATGTAGGTTATAGTATTCTTGCTGCTAGCTAAGTAAATTTTGTTGCAGATTACCTATGCTAAGTATATAAGATTATAGACTATTATTACAGTCTTTAGGTCTCTTTTATAGTTAATCTAAGTAGCTTTCTATATAGCCTAATTACTCTATACACTGTCTCTACTATTCTTTATATTTTAGTAGATAGCCTTTTAACAGGCTGCAATGCTATCTCTAAGCTTTTTAACGTGCGTATAGGGTATTTTCTTAATATTTACATCTAGTTTAATAATACTCTTAAAGTTTATAGTAACTATGTTGTATACTTAGCTCTACTAACTCTTATTAGTAGATATAATAAAATACTTAACGCTAGTTAAGCTTAGTTAGCTTATTATAGCATTTAGAAGGTTAGGCTAGGCACTAGGTTGTGTGTAAGTAACGTTAGGCCTAAATTTTCTATTTAATAGATCTAACAGGAAGCTGTAAGCAGTATATACTTTATCTTAGTTAGGACGTAGTAATATTACAATAAGATCTGCTATAGTAAGTTTAAAGTATAGCCTATTAGCTTCTCTACTATAGATCTAACAGAGCTTCTTACTAGTTTTATACAGAATAATTATCTTTAGGCACTAGTTTAAAGGCGCCTAGTTAATAATAGGGCTGTTATAGAAGACTTTTACTTAATCTTACAGCTATAGCTTAACACTGTTTAAGTAGGCTAACAGAAATATTGCCTTAATCTGTAGCAATTAGCTCTTAAACAAGCTGTCTAAGTTAAGGCGTATATACTAAGTAGGTAGTAAAGTAGAACTCTTATAGCATTTATAAGTAAAAACAAGGTTTATTATAAATACACAGATAATCTAGATAGTTTTACCTATCTCTATATAGTCTTACTTAATATAGCTATACTTTGTACTAAAGTTTATGTTATAGATAACATTAGTGCTAATTACTTAATAAGCTATAAGCTTAAGGTTAGAGTTAAAGCCTAAGGTTAGGTCTACTAGGATAAAATGCTCTTTAGAAGTGTATTATTTGCGTAGTTGTTTTATAGAGTTGCTAAAAGTGTTTAAAGCACTTAGCTACTCCTCTAGACGTACTTATATTACCTTAAACCTAGTATCTAAGCTATTTAGATTCTTCTATATACTGTTAATATTAGAATTATACTATGCTAACAGTAGAGTGTACTTATAATTTAAGAATTTTGTTTACCTAGTCTTTATTATTATCTCTATTATCTCTATTAATAAGATAATTAGGCGCATCTGCTATAACTAGCAGGTTACTATACTAGACTAACAGGTCTTACTCTAGTGTTAGTAGTTATAGTGTATCTAAATGCCTAGATAGTGTTATAAGCTGTGCCTTTTCTTTCTTTTTCTACTAGGTTGCAGTTTCCTCTTAAGCAGGCAAGTTGCTTCTACTAGTAGTCTCTCTACTAGCAGTCTCTCTACTAGCATTCTCTCTATTAGGCTTGCTATTGCTAGTTGTAACTTCCTTAAAGCTGTATTTACTACGCTCTTTAATATTAATAAGAGATTTAGTAAAGTATTTATTACTGTGTAGACTAAGAGCTCTTATATTTATTAGAGTTTAAGGACTTACCTGTATTTCTGTGCATATATTAGTATTATACTATAGCTAATAGTCTAAAGAATATATCTATATACCTAGCTAGCCTTGCTTAGAGTAAGTATTTACTGCTAGTACAGTAATATTAAAGTTATTACCTTAATAGATACTATTTGCAAAGTTATTAACAGCTACTTTAAGTTTATGTTAGTTTCTAATACTATTGCTGTTAAAGGTTAGTAATATATCCTTCTTGTTTATAGTAACTATAGTTACAGCTGTAGCTTATAACTAATTATAGTTAATATCTATTAAAGTTATTATCTTTACTCTGTTTATAAATACATTAGAAGTAAGTGCATTCTTTATAGTAATATGCTTAATTACCTTGCTATTAGCACAACTAAAGAAGATGTTTAATAAACAAATGCTTGTAATAAAAGGCATAGCGTTGCTTATACCTAGGTACTGTATTTAACTTGCTACAATGCTTATAGCTAAGCAGGTAGGCAAAGATGTTACACTACAACTATAGAGAAACTAGTTATTTTTATATTTCTACTTAATTATTAGGTTAAGACTGTATACACTGCTGTTAATCTTAAGCTCTTCTTAAGTATTTTAAGCAATATACAGTATTACTTCTTTCCTTACTTTATAGAGTACTTTCTTGTTACTATTACTAAACAGTTTGTTTATATTCTATAAAGAAGTCTGCACTAGCTACCTTAGCAGTGCAGATTAAGTAGTCTTCTAGGCTAGTTTATTACTAGCGCTTAGTATGCCTTTTAAGAGCTTATTGTCTAAGAGAAGGTACTTAACTACTTTAGCAATAATAGCCCTTAGTATGTCTTTAGTAGCGCAGTAGCATAATAATATATATTTAGTATATATATATTAAGTGCCTTACTGCGTCCTAGAGCCTGTGCAGAGCGCTAGGTAACTATTAGTTATAGTTAGCACACTAAAGAAGTTAAGTTACTTAGCTAGGTTTGCTATAGTAAAAGAGTATTATTATATCTTTGCATAGTGTAGAAATAATAGTTGTTAGGTTTGTTTAGATAGTAGAGTTAATATTAGCCTAGTACGTATTAGTAGTAGGTATCTAGTAACACATGTGCCCTATATAAGTGCTCTCTTTTACTTTAAATAGATATAGAACTTACTGTAATTAACAGTATAGATTTAAAGAGTAAGTACTTTAGACTGTAAATCTATGTCTAGTAGCCTTTACTTATATAATTACAGATCTATATTATAGATCTACTAGTATAACTATGCAGAATTAATATATAGATACATAGAGGTTCTATTACTTTAGAAAGTATAAAGAGTTATATATATGTTTGTCTTACTTAATATTAGTAGCAGTTACTAGATATACTGTGCCTTATAGTAAGATTAAACCTTCTTATACTATTATATAACTATTTTCTATAGAATAGATATAGCAAAATAGGAGCACCTGCAGCCTAACAGTGTTTAAGTAAAGGTCTAGTTATATATAAAGCTAGCTGCTGCACAAAGCATCTCTTTTCTAGCTATACGCTAGTGCTATAATTTAATACTAGGCTTCCTCTGTGCGTGCACGCCTTAGCTCTTTAAAGTAAGTAGCTCTCTGTTTAAGCTAGTTAAGCAGGTAGGACAACTACGCTAACGTTTTGCTAGTTTATTTACTACTAATAGATGTAATAGATTCTGCTTTAACACCTTAAAATCTGCACAAAGCTTTGTTAACTTATTCTCTTTCTCCTTACACTTGTTAATCTCTACTTCTAGTTGCTATTTTGTGTTATCTGTTAGGCTCTTTTAGTATACCTAAAGACTGCGCAAATTCTTCTCTTAAGTCTAATATTTAGCTTATATTAACAGCAGGTTGTTACTATGCTTCTTTACTATCTAGCAGAGCCTTAACCTTAGTAATAAGCTATTATTAGACTTATAATTCTTAATAAGCAGCTTACGTTTATTCTTAGTAGTCTCCCTACTAAGAGAGTACTTTACAACTTACTAGGGCAGCAAGTATAGTGTTAAGTATACTAAGAATAACACAGGCTAAGCCTTAACAATTAAAAAAGAGATTAATGTTTTAATTACTGCTAGTAGTAATTTCTGCGCAGCTATTAGCTATGCAAACTATTTAAATATATAAGATTCCTTATATTAAAATACTTACTTATCTTGCTCATTAATGCCTTTAACAACCTTAGGGCTAGTTTAGTAGTTAATAAGTAACTACAAATCTTAGTTATAGCTAGGCAGAACAAATATACTATTATTTTAACTAAGGCTCTCTAGAGACGTAGCTACATAGACTATTTACCTCTACTATACTGTATATAATTACTAGTAGTTCTATAAGTAATAAAAAAGATAGTATTACTAGGCTAGATGCAATATACCCTAGCGCAGAGAATATAATAATAGAGGTAATAATAATAAAATAGTAAACTTAGTAAAGTAGGTCTATGTTAAGCTCTCTAATTAGCATAAGAAGATTATAGAGTGTAATACAATATGTAATAAAGTTAATGTAATTAAAGTAGAAGACAACTAACTATATATATACTACAGGTTTAGGCTTATATATCTATCTACACTAAATATAAGAGAACTAACAAGACTGTTAACTATACTATAGGCTAATATAGATTAGAACCTATATAAAAATACACAACCCTTTAGTATAAGCTTACTAAGTTTTTTATAGTATATATTATACGTAACCTAGCTTATAAACATACTCTGCCTTATAGTACAGTTAGACAGTATTAACTAATATATACTAGAAAGCTATATTAGGAAATAGCTTAGTATTTCCTATAATAAGGCTGTATATAACCTAGCTTATAAATATACTCTACCTTACAGTATAGTTAGACAATATTAACTAATATATACTAGAAAGCTATATTAGGAGACAGCCTATATAAAAAGCTAACCTCTAAGGGAATTTGCTAGTAGAATACAAGATAGATTTAATAAAGAACAACCTCTAGGACAGAGGTTACAGAGTTTTTATAACTCTATTTTAGACGCGTTAGCTCTGTAGCAGAGCTCTAGTCTATACTAAAAAGCGTAAGCTAGAGTAGTGCTAAGGCAGTGTACGCTAAGAAGCTAGTACCTAGGCCTAGCCTATTACAGTACCTCTTTACTTATTCTTTGTTTATTAGCGCGTGCCTTAGTTAAAACAACTCTATTGCTTACTCTCTACTTTCTACATTCTCTGTTATACTATGTTTTAAGTCTACGTGCCTTCCTCTTATAATCTCTACTACTATTTAATTATCTAGCTACTCTACCCTACTTAATTTTAATAATAGTGCCTCCTAGATTACTAACTGCGTTACGCTTACTTAATAAGAAGGCATAAGGCAAGCAAGTAAGTTACTCTATTTCTTTCTATAATTTACTTATTTACTAACTCTTTTACCTTACCTAGGCCTGCAGCGCTGCTCCTGCAGATCCTACCCCTTCTACTACTTACTTAGCTAAGAAGGCAAAGCTTATACTAGATAATATTAAGCTAGAGAATAAGGAGATTAAGAAAGCCTTTAACAAGGTTCTAGTTAATAATTAGGCTAGAGCTCTAGATAAGTAGTCTCTATATACTTAACACGCTAGTAGCTTTATAGATCTTAAGGTCTGCGTTAACTATATATTATCTAGTTAGGTCTGCACCTTTACTACTAGTAACTACTTAACTAGCTGCGCTCTCTATATTCTTAGCTATTCTTACTACTATAAAGTAAGTTTCTACTTCTTACTTCTTACTATTTTCTTTCCTAGCTAACTATCTGCTAGGCCCTATATAAGACTTAGAAGACTCTAAATAAGTACTATATATTCTTATAGTTTGCTAAGAGTAACTCTATAAAGCTTCTGCATATTATTAAGCCTATCTAGGCAGACCTTAAAAAGTACAAGAACTTTCTATGTTATACTAACCTTACATCCTAGCCTAATACCTACTTACCTGCTACTAGTTATAAGACTAAGTAGTCTAAGTATAAGGATAAGGTTAATAAGGTTAAGGCTTACCCCTCTACTACTGTAGTTCTTATAGAGCATACTGCTGTTACTACTAAGAAGGTAGTAGTCTAGCTTAAGACTCTAGTAAGTTATTTCCCTCTTTTCTTACCTATTTTCTAGAGTATTTGCTAATTCCTTACTTAATATAGCTTACTATTAACTTAACACTGCTTATATATTTTACCTACTTTAAAGCTAACTTCTGCATATGTCTTAAGATCTCTCTTACTACTAGATATAAGAACTTTGTTTAAATACTTATTAAGGATGTTACTAACGCTACTATAGGTAATAAGAATAACAGTAGTAACAGAGGTTCTACTAAGAGTAGTGCTTAGGTCTTCTCTTATCTTTAGCGTTTAGGATTTTCTAGCTAGATAATACCTAAGCTTATAGTTCTTTTCCTTTATAATAATATAGCCCCTATATAGGGCAGTCTATCCTTTAGAATAGGCTAATATAATAAATAATCTCTCTACTAAACTAGTGCTTCTCCTCTTACTTATACCTATCTCCTCTTCCTACTTCTCTTTCTCTTCCCCTATTAGAGGTAAGAGTGTTAGTTATACCCCTCTAGGGATTCTAACTAGAATTCTAGAGGTAAGTTCCTATTCCTATCCCTCTTATCTCCTATTACAGATAGCTATCTGTCTAAGGCTTCTAGGTTCTTATAAACATCCTCCCTTTTCTATATTTTATTAATATAGCCTTTCTACTACACTAGGTACTTACGTCTCTTACTCTCTCTTCTAGATTATCTTTCTCTACAGATAGAGTTAAATTTCTATTCTTTAGAGGATGTACTATTATTGTTAGTAATAACTAGAGGGCTAGGCTAGAGGTTGTTATTTAATTATCTGTAAAGAGGGTTTTATAGGCACAGCTTAAGCTAGTTAATATAGAAGACAGGATAGACTTTACTATTAATATCTAGTTTAATATTATATAGGAAGATAACTTCTACAACTATAAACTTCTAGTTCTTCTAGTCTAGTTTTCTACTTGCTTAGCTGTTAGAGAACTAATTTCCTAGCTTTAGCTAGACTTTGTCCTTAACCTTTAGCTAGAGGGCTTCCCTTTAGTATGCATTAGCTTACTATTCTTATATCTGCTATACTTCTACTATCTAGGCTTTAACAAAGTTAATTATTTTAGTAAACTTCTATACTATACTTGCTACAGTTCTAGTAGGTTCTCTTGCGTATTAGTGTAGCAATTCTACTGTTAAGTCTAGGTCTATTTAGACTAGATCTACATTATAACTATACTAGAAGAAGAAAGAGCTAAACCCTATAGATATAGCTACTCTTTCTTTAATTATAATTTAGGCTATAGGTACCTAAGCAGACTAATTATCTTAGGCCTAGTTAATATAAGCTCTTAAGTAGGCTTCTACTATAGAGTTTATATGTTTAGTGCTTCTATCTATTTAGAAGTAGAAGGCTGTAAAGAGCCTCTGTGTAATTTTTAGCAGTTAGTATATTATCTGCTAGAAGTTGCTAAGAAATTATATCTCTTAGTTAGAAACAATTGCGTTAAGCAACTAGTAGTAAGCTACTACGTTAGATATAAATACATAGGTAACTGTCTTTACTAATAAGTCTAGTAGAGGGACTAGAATAATGTCCTTAAAGAGTCTGTCTATAACAACTATAAGGTTATAGTTACTCTTACTTTTAGGTAAGTCTGTTATAAAGTCTATAGAGATTTTCTTCTAAATTCTATTAGGTAAGAGGAGGAGTTTAAGGAGTCCCTGCTTTAGTTCCCTCTATAGCTTTATTCTTTTGTATATATTATAGTTCTCTACATACTGCTATAAGGAAGTTAACATCTCTAGCTAGAATTAAGCTTAGAAGAGGATTGTATACATGTTTCCCTATCCTAGATAGCCTATAATTAGAGAATAATAGGCATTATTAATAATTCTAGTCCTAAGAGCATTAGAGTTTAGAACCTATACTCTCTTATAGTAACGTAATTAGTCTCTGTTATCTACAGAGCACTTAGAGAGAGAGACTTTAAGGTTAAGCTATATAGAGAATTTCTAGGCTTATAAAAAAATAGCAGACTTAGTAAGTTAGTAAGTCTTATTATTCTTAGCAGCGTTTTCCTAAAGCGTTTTAAACTCTTTAATACTATTATATAGTTTTAGGTTCTTAACTAGAAGTGTTTTTACACGCGTTTAGTCTAGTTCTATATAGTAGTCCTTCTGTAGCTCTTTGTTTAGAAAGGTTGTAAAGAGGAGTTAATCTACTCTATATAGCCCTAAGGAGAAAACCTGTATACTATTAACAGGGTTATTTTCTAGACTAGTCCTTATTACTTATATAAATAGTTTTAGTAGTTAAAACTGTTTAGTCTTAGTCTTCTTATCTCTTATAGATAAGAGAACATCTTCCTCTTTCCTTAAGAGTGCGTCTGCTTAGTTATTAGCCTTACTAGGCTTATAGGCAAAGGCAAGGTTAAACTAGCTAAAAAGGCTTAACTAGCAGATCTGTCTCTCTAAGAGGAGTTAAGCTTTACAGAAATACTCTAAGTTTTTATAATTAGTAACAACTGTAAATCCCTTTACTTATTTTAGCTCTATGCTCTATTCTTAGAGGCATTTAACTACTACTAGCATCTCCTTATTATAAATAGTATAGTTTACTTCTACCTTAGAGTTCTTAGCTAAGAAGTATACTACTATATAGAGCACCTTGTCTTTACTATATTAGAACAGTACTCTTCCTATTGCCTATTCTAACGCGTTATACTTTAGTACTATTTCTAAATCTAGATTAAAGTTTATAAGTGCTAGTTCTCTAGTAAATACAGCTTTTATAGTATTAAAGGTACACTACTAGAGTTCTCTCTACTTAAAGATTACGTTCTTTCCTGTTAAGCGTATAAGAGGCTCTACTATACTAGAAAACTAGTTAATAAACTATTAGTAGAAGTTTGCAAACTCTAGAAAACTCTAGATTCCTTTTACTATCTTTAGGGGTTCTTATAACTTTATAGCAGTAACCTTTATAGAGTCTATTTAGATACCCTTACTAGCCTTAATAATTAATCCTAAATACTTAGTACTCTTAACAGAGAATTTACTCTTTTCTACGTTAAGGTGCAACCTTACAGCTCCTAGCTTCTAGATAATTTCCTTAACCTTAGCCTTGTGCTCTTCTTAGGTGCTGCTAGAGTAGATTAACACATTGTCTATATAGGCAGAGCACTACTTATCTAAGTACTCTCTTAAGACCTAGTTAATATACTGCTAGAACATACTTAAGGCGTTAGCTAACCTAAATAGCGTTACTAGCTACTTATAGAGTCTAAATCTTGTTTAGAAAGCTGTCTTCTATTTATCTCCCTTAGTAATCCTAATCTTATAGAAGGCTTAAATAATATCTACCTTAGTAAACTATATTGCTTTTAAGATCTGTAAGAGAGTCTTATAGATAAGAGGTAGTAGATACTAGTCCTTTTTAGTAATTGCGTTTAGTGCTTAATAATTAACATAGAACTAGAGGCCTCTACTAGGTTTCTTAACAAACAGCACTAGAGCAGAAGCACTAGACTTACTAACTTAGATAAAGCTCTTATCTAAGTAGCAAGTAAGTTGTTATTAGAGTACTAGGAGCTCCTCTTAGGATATATTATATAGTAGCCCCTATAGTACTGTAGCAGGTTTTCTGTCTTATTTAATTAGCTTAATAGTATAATCTATATTAGGTCTATAGTAAGGTGCTAGCTTATCTGCTTCCTTCTTTATAAATATCCTAAACTTATCCTTTAAAAACTCTAGAAGAAGATCTTAGAGATCTGTTAGCTTCTTCTTCTTTAGGGCCTTCTAGATATCTGCTATTAATATAGCAAACAGTTCTATATTCTAGTCTGTCTAGAACCTCTTCTTTAGCGCCTAATACAGCTCTAGGCTAACAGGCTTAGGCAGTTAGTTAGGGCAGGCGCCCTCTCTACTTCTAACTTGTGTCTATAAGAAGTAGATAAACAACAATTTCTTAGCTAGTGCTATAGTAACTTTGTTCTTATCTATCTATAGTCTTTCTAGGATAAAGTTATACTCTCTTTCTCTATCTAATATATATACCTAGAGGGTCTCTCTGTACCTATCTATATTAATCTTTATTCTTACAATATTAGTTACCTAAGTTACCTTTCTAGCTATACCTAATACCTTACGTCTATATATAGGGGTGTGTTAGAAGTTATTTTATAATATAAACTTAGAGGAGATTATACTATATATTAAATACCTAGTATTAATTAATGTATGTGCTATAGTGTTGTCTTATACTATTACATATAGTAATATAGGCTTACTATCTAGCTACTGCTAGTAGAACTCCTAGAATAGTTCTCTTCTCTTTATAACTTCTCTTTCTAACCTCTGTTTACACCTTTAAACACAAGTTTCTAGTTTTCTAAATCTTTGTTAGTTAAGTTATTAACTTTAGAAACCTTAGTAACTGCGCTTCTAACCTAGACCTTCTCTAGTTTCTTAGCTAGGGCTAGATTGCATCTACTTATATAGTGTCCTTTCTTTCTATATCTTAGACAGATATTAGCAGTTTTCTGCTAGTTTATAACTTCCTAGGTCTGCTACTCTACTTATAGGTAGTTATTAGACTTAATCCTCTTAGAGTAGACCTTAGTAGGTTCCTAGTTTATACTATCTAGGTTTGCTCTTTGTATATGTTGTCTAAAGGTACTGTTTGTTAGTGCCTTAGTCTAGCAGAGGTTAACCTCTACTACTAAGACCCTAGCTATAAGGCTCTAGAGGTTCTAGTTGTCTAGAATGTCTACTAATACTATCTTATTCTAGAGGTCTAGTTAGAGTGTAAATATGTACCTAGTTTTAAGGTTCTTTGTATTATCTTCTTTAGCAGTGTTATAGGCTAGCTAGATAAACTCTATGTTAAAAGACTTAACACTCTAGTTGCTCTTCTTTATAGTAATAGTCTAGAGTTTTTGCTAAGAGCGTTTCTTAAATAGAGAGTCCTTATACTACTTATCTAGAAAGTCTTAGAACTAGGCAGTTGTGCCTATTAGGTTGTAGTCCTTCTATAATAAGCTAACCTGTGTAGCCTGTCCTTCTAGCCTATTAAACATGTAGGTAACTCCTAGAACAGCTTCTTAGTCCCCTATAGACTTTAACTTGTTCTTTATCTAGAACTTAAACATTCTATATACACATTAGTTACTGCTAAACTTGCCTATATTAAGTAACTTTATAGCCTTACTTAGCTTATTATTAATTGCCTGTATAGAGGTAGAGGGTATTATACTCTAAGTTAGCACTCTTATAGATACAACGTAGGCTTAGACCTAAGCTTTAACTAGCCTTTATATAGTCTTACCTATATCTTCTTATTATAGTTCTAGGTTAGAGTCTATAGTAGAGTAGGCTTTAGCGTTAGTAATAGTAACTATAGCTTTAAGTAGAGTTGCCTATAATAGGTAGGTAGTTAGGCGCTCTAGTACGTAAGCAAGTAGCTCCTCTTACTATTCCTTAGGTACTAACAAAGTAGCAAGGCTCTAGAGTTTAGTCCTAATGTCTAAATAATTGTTGTTGCTAGTGCACAGCTTAATGCTTTACTCCTCTAGACGCCTAGCAGCGTTGTTAAACAACTTACTTATTAATCCTTGTTTAGTAATTAAATCTAATTGTAAGAAGCTAACCTCTAAGGGAATTTGCTAGTAGAATATAAGATAGATTTAATAGAGAACAACCTCTAGAATAAAGGTTACAGAGCTTTTATAACTCTGTTTTAAACGCGTTAGCTTTATAGCAGAGCTCTAGTCTATACTAGAAAGCGTAAGCTAGAGTAGTACTAAGGTAGTGTACACTAAGAAGCTAGCACCTAGGCCTAGCTTGTTACAGCCTAGCATTTTCTATAATAAGGCTGCACGTAACTTAGCTTGTAAACATACTTTGCCTTATAGTATAGTTAGATAGTATTAACTAACATATACTAGATAGCTATGTTAGAAAATAGCCTAGCCTTTTCTATAAGTAGAGTGCACGTAATCTAGCTTATAAACATACTCTGCCTTATAGTATAGTTAGACAGTATTAACTAATATATACTAGAAAGCTATGTTAGAAAATAGGTTAGCTTTTCTTTTTCTATAATAAGGCTGTACGTAACCTAGCTTACAGATATACTCTGCCTTACAGTATAGTTAGACAATATTAACTAATATATACTAGAAAGCTATATTAGAAGATAGGTTAGCTTTTTTTTTTCTATAATAAGACTATATATAACCTAGCTTATAAACATACTCTGCCTTATAGTATAGTTAAACAATATTAACTAAGATATCTTAGAAAGCTATGTTAGAAGATAGGTTAGCCTTTTTTTTTCTATAATAAGACTACACGTAACCTAGCTTGTAAATATACTCTTAATAGTACTCTATTTTATAGTACATATTAACAGCATTAAACAAAACTGCCTTTAAAGTCTAGAAAATAACAAAATTACTAGATTTAATATACAGGTACTGCTTAAAATATGTACTCTCTTATAGAAGCATAGCATAGTATCTATTCTCCTATTAGAAGAACCTAAAGAACTAGTATTAACCTAGTATAAGTAAGCTAGAGGGTCTAGCTAACTTAAAATAATGTTGTAGACATTTAAAAATTACAACTATTATTGCAATATACGTAAGAGATTTGTGTAAAGTATAGAAGCTTTAAGCAGACACTAAGTTTATAATAGAGTATTTACTCTTACACACACGGATTAAGAAAGCAGCACTTAGTAACAAGCTAGACCTAATTCTATCTTCTAGTTTTTAAGGAGATTTGTGTATACTAGCCCTATATTAATATAGCAACAAAAGCAACCTAGTTATATATTTATTGCTATTAGGCAATAGCTATATTACAGGTACGTTAGATGCTATAAAGTATAATAGAATTCTATTAGCAACATTACTATAGTCCTTCTTTAAGGTAACTTATATATCTTATAATAGTGTGCTAGCAGGTTAAAGCTAGATAGCTAAATAAAGGTACCTAGTTTTCTGCATATACAAATAAGAACACAACTACTAATATAATAATAGCAGAATTCTATAACTAAATAATTCTAGTAAGTATAGCTTTAAGTCTTAATTAGACTATATATTTACGTTCTAGTTATAGAAGGTCTAATGCACACATAGAAATATTTAATCCTTACTATCTAATCTATGTATAGAAGAGCTCTGCAACATGTTATTATTCTTAAGCGCCTGCTAGTAGAACTAAAAGTTAGAGTATATCCCCTTTAGTATACCTAGTAAGAGTTTCTAAGTTAACTGCCTTAAGGTTTCTATAGGTGTAAACAGAGATAGTCTACCTATTATAACTAAGATAGTGTGCTGCAATACCTTAGAGGTTATATAGTTTCTACTAGGCTACTAACTATTTAAAGAAACTATACACTATAGGCCTATTAAACTATTCTAGAACAAATTAAGTAGAGTGTAAGTTTATAACAAACTACACACTAGTAATTAGTAGTAGAAGATATAAGCAAAGCTACTACTAAGCGCAATAGTAGTACTAATAATAATAGTAGTAGACAAGACTCTAATAACTATGTTACACAGTAATATAGTGTATTAGCCTATCTATCTAATAATAAGAAATATTAAGAGAGATGTTTAACATACCTCTAATTAGTGTAGTATTATATTGCTTAGGTTTATACTAAAAATAGATTGCAGAAAGAATAGTAGTAAGAAAAGTATAAAGTATACACTATACTACAGTGCTATATCTTATATACTACGCTATAAGTTTTGCTACTCTTGTTTTATACTCTAGTCTACAGTATATAGAAGTATTTACTAACATATATATAGCACTAGAAGCAATTAGCTAGGCTAGCAAAGACATGTTGTGCACTAATAGCTAGATATATAGATGCTATATAATACTATACAGCATTATTATAAACTACTAAGAATAAACGCTTATAATAGAAGTTAAGAACAACTAGTATTGTATAATCTGTAAGGTTCCTCTAAAAGAATAAGAAGATTTACTAAAAGGCCTATAAGATCTTAGAACATACTAAGATATATAAGAGTAGATATAAAGGCAACGCTCTATGTATGTTAACTTATTAAGTAATAACTAGGTGTATAACACACTATGTTTTGTATAGAACTATAAGCACTTTAACATCTATAAAGGTATACTTATAGATCTCTTTCACTAGCTTCTTAAGAGACTAGTTATATTTATAGAAAATTAGCTCTAGTAGTATATTAGTTAGGTTATAGTAAAGAAATAAGCACTAAGAGGGAGAAAGGTAGCGCAAATAGAATAAACTCTACTTAACTAATATTTTAAAGATGTGCTAGTATACACAGTACTACGCAGATTTACTTAAATAGACTTTAGTAAAGTTACATAGTAGACTAGCAATAAGTAGAAAGCACTTATAAGATAGCTTATTCTAGTTATTACGCCTATTCTATGCAAAGAACACCTATATACATTACACTTTACTAAAGCAGTGTATAACTTTATTATAATTACTTAATATAGATTACATAATAATAATATACTTACCTACCTTAATAATACTTTAAAGCAGATAGATATACTTAAGCACTTATTCTAGACCTTTTATCTATACAATAAAGATAAACTATATATAGAGCACTTTGATCTGCCTAAACTCTACAGATTAACGTACTAGAAGCACTTTATTAAGACTTATAGAAGTTCTACTAGTTCTAATAAGAAAGCACTATATAACTTTCTACTAAAGGTTATGTATAAGCTTACTAATAAAAGAGATTTCCTTATACAAATTAGTTGCTTAAATAGTTAAATAGTTACATTACTATCCTTTAAAGCCTATATAATTGCTAAAAGCAGCAATTATACTAGTAATATAATAAGGTAGGTAGATAATATCTATGTAAACATAGTATTAGGTCCTATTTAGCTGCGCTATATTAGCTAGGGTCTAGGCTAGACGTTTAATATGTAGGCGCAACGCTTAGAGGCGTATACTATACTAATAGGCACATAGGTGCCTATTAGAGAAGCAGCTTGTCTGTCTAGCATCTCTAACCTAAATATTATATTAGTAGTATTTGTGCAAGATTAAGTAGGTATCTGTACTTTGCGCAATAGTATAAACATAAATACTAATTCTCTAGTTCTAATAATTAAAGCTAAAGTGCTTAAATAGATAGAGAGCGTAGTTATTTAGGTACATCTATCTATAACTTACTAGAAGTAAGAAGGCAAACATCCTACTAACACTAAGTTTACTACTTAGTAGTATATTAGATACAGGCTATAGAGTACTTTAAAGGAATAGAGGAAGGATTTTATAATAGCTACTAAATCTAGCAATTAAGCAAAGCTAGGTCTGTACTCTTCTAATAATAGCTAGCAACTATATAGTAAGACTGTAGGGCAAGTTAAACTTATATTTACTATCTAGCCTAAATGTTAACTTAATCTGCTTACTCTGCTACTTATAACATTTACTAGTGTTATGCTTAACTAACTTTTAATAGTTAACTTAGGCTAACTATACCCTATATACAGGATAATTAAGCTTAAGTGTTATAGTACTATAGACCTAACAAACTCTTCTACACTTAGCAGTAGAAAGGTATTTAATCTGCTTATAATATAGAGAGGAATCTATATAGTGCTAAGCTCTGCACAATCCTTACTATTATTTATTAATAACTATATTAATTTTAAACTCTATTATAAACTCTACTTACCTATATTTAAAGAGAATAGTAACTGTATTATAAAGTAGTTTACGTGTTATTTAAAGCAAAGCAATATATTAGTAAGTGTTTAAGGCTCTAGAAATGTTAAGTAACTGCTAGCACGCAAACAAAACAAATTTATAAGGCCTACTTCTACTTAAGAGCTAGAGAAACAGTTAATTAATATAGAGGTTTAAATAGACTAGGCCTATAAATAAAGACAGAGGCAACTAGTAATAAAAAGCAACAATAATAAGAACTAGGTAGCTATCTAGACAGATTAACCTATTAATGTTAATTAGTTTAAAACATACTGTTGTAACAGTTTGTTAGTAGAAGGCTAGTGCTACAGTAGTAGCTATAATATTAATACATAAGTTAAGATTAATGTGTATATACTAGCTTCTACTCTTACTTTCTCTTTTAGGTCTGCCTCTTTCTCTTATTTCTCTTACTTTACTCTGTTTATTAATTTTACTTTTACTACCTCTTGCTTTAGCTATAAGGTCCTTTCTAGTGCGTATAGTATATAAAGCTAGCATTATATACTTCTGTCACAGAATATACGCTTATATACCAGCTAGAATTAGCAGGTAGAATATAGTTATATTTTGCCTCTATTTTAGCTGCGACAGTTATAAGCCTAAGACGCTGAAACTGCGCTAGCAGAGGTTACGTGGATTCCTAGCAAAGTAGGTGCCCAGAGCTAAGAGCTAAGGTTGTGATAACCTTGCCTAAGTTGTGCCGCAGCTAGTTAACTAGACCGAGCATTAGGTCTAGCGCTAAGAGGCTGGATCTATAACCCTGCAGGCACTTAGCCGCGTATCTGTAATAACTTTCTACCTTCTACTTTGCACAAGGTAAGGGGGTGTGTCACAGAATATACGCTTATATACCAGCTAGAATTAGCAGGTAGAATATAGTTATATTTTGCCTCTATTTTAGCTGCGACAACTTCTCTATCTCTAATAACATCTCTTTTAATCTCTACTCTAATTATAGTTAGAAGTAACCTTTACTCTAACGCACGCACCTATAGACTTATTAGCTCTACCTAACTCTATATTTACCTTTCTGCCTTACTAACACGTTACTTACTATATATAAGCAGACTTGTTATATTTTTAAAAACTTTTATTACAATATATAGCTTCTTAAAAGTAATAAGCTATACCTTTAGTACTGTATAACTAGATAACTTAAATACCTAAGCATAGCTCTTGCTACCTCTATACTGTTCCTTATAAACATACTACAATCCTTATATACAAGCCTACTTAAGGAGAATTAGTGTACTATATACTCTGCAACTAGATATATAGTCTGCTAGGCGCTAGCCTCTTCTATACACTAGCCTTTTATATTAACTCTAGTAGGCTTCTACGCTAGACTACTAACTAAGCTAAAGCTAGAGGTAGTGCGTTAGATAGTGTAATACTGCTAGGTTAACATTATACAACCTAATATAGAGATATTGTACTTCTAAACCTATATACTAAAGTAGCTCTTATAAACTATATAAGAGATAATAACGCTTACTAAGAGCGTGCTTACTAATATATATAAGTAATTAGTACTATATATTAACATAGTGCTTCTAAGATAGTGTAGTAAGCAGCTAGGTAAAGCTAGCGCAAAAAATTACAGCATACTAAAAGGCTACCTAACTTAAGAAGATATAGAGATATAGTACAGAGTAGTACTTATAATAGCAATACTAGGCTTATAGTATATAGGCTATTCTACTTTTAATAGAGAGGTAGGATTGTAGTTTAATAAGAAGGCTTTTAACATGTTTATTAACAGCACAATTAGGTAGCTTTATAGTGCTAAGCTATAGTAAGAGTATAAAATAGACAACATCCTAGCTTATATTATTTACTATAACTTTTACATCTTTCTTACAGATACTATTCTGCAACTTCTCCTTAACTATATAGTTAAGGTAATAATAGTCCTATATAGTTTTAAGAAAACAAGTAGAAAATTACTAGAAGAGGTAGTATAAGACCTGTGCTATATAGCAAATTAGCTAAAAGTGCATATAGAGCTGCATGTGTACTATAATAATATCTACTACCTAGAATAAAAGCCTTAGTTTAAGAAGGTAAAGAGAGTGCTAATTATTAAGTATTACAGTTTAAATAAGTAGAGAGCTACTTAGCAGTTGCTAGTTCCTATAAGCCTTTAGCTATAGAAGCTTAAGTTAGAGACTAAAGAGAGGATGTACATAGGTCTGCTAGATCTAATACACTAACTATAGAGTAGAAGTAGGTTTATCTAGTAAGCTAACTAGTTATAGAGAAAAGTAAATAAAGTATCTAATATACTGTTTAGTAGTTACACTTGCTTATACATGTAAATACATATAACATTCTAGATATGTTATATAGTGTAATAAGATATTATTAGAATAAGCTAAAATAGGTTTTATGCTGTACTATGTTTTATAGTACACTTCAGATTTATATTAGGCATTTCTAGCATTTTAAGCAATAGTAGATTCTATCCTATACTGCTTTTTAGCTTCTAATACGCACCTGCAAATATTGCTAATTTACTTATAGAGAGCTTTAAGTTTAAAACAAGCGTCTTTAAACTAATACTCTACTAATAACTAATATCTATACTTATTAGACTAACGCTTTTACGCTCTATTAATAAGATATTTCTAAGCAAGCTAGGTATTACACTATTGCTTTAACTTGCTATTAAATACACTTTTAACTACTTGTAACTTAATAGCGTGTATATTACTTAGAAGTAGTAGTTTAAACAGTGTAATGCCTACATAATAGCTAGCTCTGTCTAGAGTTTATCTTTAGTAGTATTATTACTCTTTACTTTCTTTAGTTTAGCAATATTAAATAGCGCAGCGCTAACTATCCTGCTTTATGCTGTTAGTAGTAGGGATAAAAAACCTATAGGCTGTAGCTTCTAGCAGTTCTTTACTAAAGTTAATAGACTTCCCTATTCTAGAGATAAGTGTTGTTTAGCGTTTACGCCTATTAGAAGTAGAGTTAGTAGATATTAGTATATGTTACGTGTACTATAAACTAATAAACTTACTATATAAGCTTTAAGTACTGTATTATAGTTAGATCTAATAACTACTAATAGTAGAAGAGGTTTCTATAGGCTAATATATAACCTAACAGCTACTATATTCTTATAGAAGAGTTAATACAGAGGTAGAGCATTTACTTAATAAATAAAGAAAATGCTAAGATTGCTGTAGCAGCACCTAAGTTAAGTAGAAAGAAACATACGTAGAAAACTATAGTGCAGACTATTGTCTATAGTACACTTTAGAGTATATAGCTGCTTTTGCTCTTCTATTCTAGTTAGAAGGTAGATACTACTAGCTGTATAGTAAGAAAGGTTACATACACATACTTAAGCTGTAATAGTATAATTATATACTCTACAGCTAATAATTTTACTACAGATTTTTTAACCTCTAGTAAAGGCTAAGTTATTATTATTATTAGACAGCGCTAATAAATGTACTGTGCTAAGAAGTATAGACTAGGTACTAGCACTAGTAACTACTAAGCTATACTCTACTTTTAACTAACCTGTATAATACTAGACTATATTAACTAATAGTTTAACAACTACACTACCTAACACTTAATATAGGAATAATATGTTAAATAAGACTATTAGATGTTATTAAAGACAAGCTTAGCCTAAGCAATAGATAGTATAAGGTAATATACACAGCTTTTACAACAAAGATGCAAGAAGAGGGTTTAATTAGAGCATAGATAAGAAGTATATAATTAAAAGCTATTATAAGGCAAATAGGCATAGAAGTAAGGTATAACTATTATAAGGTTTTAGGCAGAGTGTTAAATACTACTTTTAACACAAATACCCTCTAAATTATACAACATATTAATAGTAATATACGCTAAGTAAAGCAGTAACAAGAATAAGTAAATATAAGAAGGAAGAAAGTAGGTAATAATTATAATGTCTTATTATAATAGCAGTGTTTAGCGCTATACTATACAAAAGAGCAGCTAAAGGATGTATAGAGTACTAGACACTCTACGCCTAGTAGGAAGCATACTAATAAGCTGCTTTTAAACATAACACTAACAAAGCACCTATTAGAATAGGACTATATATAAGAGAGGGTAATAAGTAATAGCAGTAATATAGTATAATATATACATATAATAAACACAGTCTCTAACCTTATTATAATTACTACTATTCTACTACCTGCGCTTAAGTAGAAGCTATAGCTTATTTATAGCTCTACTATGCTGTAATTACTAACTTCTGCAGAGATCTAATAAACTATAATAGTATCTATCCTATCTATACTATGCGCATAGTATATAAAAGAAGGCTTAGAGTTTGTAACGCTATTACAGAGTTTGCTTATAGAGACTAATATAGAAAATACCAAAGATAAAACAGTAGGCCTTCTATACTAACTATAATATTAGAGCATAGTAAGAGGAGGGTTTATCTAGCGCTAACAAAGAAGTAGTTAAAGATAACAGCAGTATATCTACAGTTTTAATTAACTATAAGATTATTAAACCTAAGTAGATAAGCATATATAATGCTTAGTCTTAGTTAGTCTATATAGTGTAAGTTTCTAATACACAAGAATAGGAATAACGTCTAGAAAAGGCAAGAATAAACACTATTTATAGGCAGGATATATGCTAATTATAAGGTAGCAGTGCTTATATATAAGCCTAGCTGCTATAAGAGTCTAATGTCTAATTACAAGACTTCTTAGCTAATAGGCAATCTAGGCATTATATTAGTTAAAACTTTGCCTACTTTGTTTATATAGGGCTAGAGCTATCTATAACACTACTTAGCTAAGCTTAATATAGTCTTATTATAACTTTACGCAATAAGGTAGCCTACTATAAACCTAATACGTAGACTACTATACCTGTAACCTTTTATATATATAAGTATACACTAACTATGCTATATAACTAGATTTTACACTCTACACTAAGTTAAAGAGAATAAATATAATGTCTAAGAAGGTAAGTTACCTAAGTTTTTAAGATATATAAGGTATAACACCTAGTATAAGTGCTACTAATAGGTAAAGAAAACACCTACTAGAAGTAAGCAAAAGCTCTCTTTAGGTTTTTGTAGTAAGACAACAAAATAAGCAAATATAGCACCTTCTAGTACATAGAAAGATAGCAGCATAGCAGTAAGGTTAACTACTTAATAATTTACTATAGCTAATTAGCTTAGTAGTTATCTCTAAAGAGTTTGTTAGTGTCTTTCTAAGGGCTGTGCACCTTATAGTAGACAATATCTATATTATCTCTATTAGTATTATTTACAGACAGCTAAGCTAGAGATATAAAGCTTAGTAGCTACTTACAAACTGCAAACACGCATATAGAGGTATTAAACAAGAATAAGCAAGACTGCTAAAATAGAGAAGAGAAGAGCAAAGTGTATATAGATGCTAAGTATAGCGCTATATACACGCATACTTATAAGAGCATAGGCTAGAGAATACTACAAAAGTACTGTAATATTAAGGCTAAGAATATACTAGTTGCAAAAGCTACGCAAATAATACTACTAAGTAGGATGCTATATAGTAAGATAATTAATAATTATTAAATAGATCTATAAATACCTACTTACAACCTATTGTTTATGCATCTTATATTAAGCTTCTAAACAGAAGTACGCAAAAATGTTAACAAAGAATTCTACTAACATATCTTAGTGCTTACTAGCCTATCTATTGTTTTCTACGTAAGTTTAATACTAAAAACATACTATTAATAAGAGTATAACCTATTTAGCTTTAATAGACACCTGTTATATTTTGTATATAGATAATAATATATATAAGAGATATAGTATAAGCAGCGTACAGCTTTAACATAATATAAAAAGAGTACTTAAGTTAGCTATCTACTTTACTAACAAAGAACTTCTACTATATAGCTAAAAACCTGACTAAGGTATAAATGTAACCTTCCTACTCTATTATTTACTAATACTAACGCCTTTAAGCCTACTTAATAGCAGTTTCTATATAGCATAATTATATAAATCCTATTAAAAACTCTCTATAGCAAGATATAAGACATACTTGCTATAAACCCTAACAGTGCATAATACTTTAAGAAGTTTAGTAAAATAATAATATATTTTCTTTATATATAGCTGTAGTAGGCTTTAAAGAAATAGAAAGATAGGTTGTACATAATATAGAATGCGTTATCTTAGCTTCTATAAAGTATATATAAAAGACTGTAAGGTGTAGTGCTAATACTATAAAGGTCCTTACGCAATATTGCTATATTAATAGAAGAGATAGGCAGAGTGCTAGCAGAACATAGTAAGAGATAAAATAATAGCAAAGTTACAGATATGTATATAATAGCTAAAAGTAATAAACGCTTATATGCCAATAATATAAAACAAATATACTAACAACTTAAACAACCTACTTAGCAAAGATAAGGCGTTGTTACTTAATATAGAGATAGAAAGTATTACAGCTATAGATAATAAAGTAACTTAGGACATATATTATTAGATACAAAGGTTACTACTAGAAACCTTACTACCTAATAAGACGCGTAATGCAAGACAGGATACTTCTACTTTAGGAGTAAGTAGGAATAATAATCTATTAGTTACAGGGCAGTAAAGCTATAATTAAAGAAGCAATAGTAGTTTAAAGAAGGTATAAGAGACCTATGCAGTAGAGTTAAAGCGCGTAGATAGGTTAATACACACTATTTATATTAAAAGGTATATAACGCTTTAGGAGTTTTAGGTATTATGTATAGTAGATAATACATTAATTGCAATATAGAAGGACAATAAGATTATTAGTTTAGACTATAATATAGGCAGCTCTTGCAAAAGGCTATAGGTAAGGAAAAAAGAAAGGAAAGTATAACTCTACTGCTTTGTTAATAACCTATTAGAAGAGAGCGCAGTCTATTTTAACAGCTTAATAAATAGCGCAATACAAACTAAACTAATAGAAAGAAGAAGCTAAAGAAGAAGAAGAGGCTATCAGCCTATAACAGCTGTATATAAAAAGTAGTTTTATATATACACACTGTCTACACGCCTATACTATACTATACAGTACAGTATAAACTAAAAGAGCATGCACTTACTATAAGGTATAATACTACTATAATAACTATAAACATACTATACTGCACAGTATAAATTATATAAACATGTAACTGTAATAAGGCATAGTAGGAATTGCAGCAATATTTATATACTATAGGGCATAGTATAAATTTAGATACTATAGAAGAACTATAAGGCATAGTATGTATTAAGGTAATATATATATACTGTAAGGCACAGTATAAATTTAGAGACTATAGAACAAGTACAAGGAATATATAGTGCTATGTATAGTAGAGTTAGTTGTATACATTATCTAGTACTATAAGTAATTTAATATAAATAGTAATAGCGTAATTAAATCTATGTGTATAGTACCTAAAAGTAACTTCTATACTATAGCCTACAGTATAAGTAGCTAGATTAGAATAGTATCTAGTACTTATATGTGTTGTGTACATTAAGGCAGCAAAACGCGTATCTAGAATATAGCACAAGCATTCTATATTATTAGGCAGTTATAGAATATAGCAACCTGTTATTCTATTATTTTAGCTGTTTTAGCTGTGTTTTCTAATGTTAGGGCTGCTATAGCTGTTAGGTAGACATTAAGCAAATATGCTACGCGTACTAGCAACTCTATATTTCTACGTTTTTTTCCTAATATATATACTTAAAAAGAAGATGTTATTAAATTTTTTCTTTTTTTAGTTAGATATTACAATATTAAATAGAATAGGAAAGCTAGAAAAAAAAGAAAAAAAAAAGAAATAATTATATTTCAGTATAATATTTTATATTCTACTAGATTATAAAGTTATAGAATAAAAATCTACTTAGATTTCTACTAGATATTAATTAATCTATCCAATTTATTATATTTCTAGTAAGAGAATAATAAGAACTTAATAGTATAAAGAAGTAGAGTTTTTAGATAACCTCTATATTTAAATTAGTGAGATATTATTCAGTTTTTAATCTTTTTAGTTAAATATTATAATACTATATAGAGTAAGAAAGCTAAAAGAAAAAGTAAAAAAAGAAATAAAAAAAAAAAGTTTGTTATAGTAAATTACTCTCTACTAAGTAAAGAGGTAATAGAATATATATCTACTTAGATTTCTGCTATAAATTAATAAATCTATCTATTCTATTATATTAATTATAAGAGAATAATAGTAATTTAATAGTATAAAGAAGTAGTGTTTTGTAAAAGCACTATAGGCAGGTAAGAGATAGAATAAAACATATAGTATTAGATAAAATAAAAAACAAATCCTTAGAGGTTAAGCTTCTAAGGATTTAAGAGAATATATACGTGTGTGTAAGCTTTAAGAAGTAACTATAGTTACTCTAAAGTGTTTCTAAAAGTTAGTATACCTAAGGTAGGAAGCCTTTAATAATAGCTCTCTCTTTTCTTATAGTCTATTCTAGACTGCTAAACCCTATGTGCTAATGCTTGCTAGTTTAAACTCTAAAAAAACCTCTTTATAAGAGGAAAATAGTAAGAAAAAAGCTAGATTGCTTATTAGTAGGTGCTTAATTCTATTAATTATATTAGTATAAACAACTCTCTACAAGGTGCAGCTAGTACTAGTTTACTACTTACTAAGTAATCTTACCTTTAGATTCTTTAGGATTAGAGACTTTAGAACCTATAGTTAAGACTGTTAGAAAGTTAAGTAATAGTTTAGTAAATTACTAAATAAGTATTTAGCTAGTACTATCTTGTAGAGTATCTGCAGCTTTACTCTAGTCTCCTTAAGGATCTAGTGCTCTTAGTCTAGTAGCCTTAACCTCTAGGAGCATAGTAAAAAGAAGATATAGAATAGACTATATAGTAATTATAGTAGGTTCTCTTTATAGGATACCTATTGCTGTACTTTAGTCCTTATAGGGCACTACTACTCTAAGTCTAAAAACTATAGTTACCTAGAAGCTAGTGTTAGGTGTAGTAATATGCTACTCTAGGCTATTTTCTCTAATAACTTGTCTTTTATAGGTTACTTAAGTATCTAGGCTCTTTGTCTATAAGCTCTATAAAGGCATTATTACTCTTAGTTTAAACAACTATAGTTGCTAAGAGTATAGACTTATTTACTTAATTACTACAGCAGTTTAGCTAGACATATTATTACCTTTACCTAAGAAGTACTTTATAAAGTATCTAGTTAGTACTTAAAAGTTGTTCTTCTCTTATGTAAATAGGCTCTAAGCAATATACTATATATAGGTAGCTTATTATAACAATATTAAGTATTACTTTATATTTAAATTAATTCTGTTATAGGAGTCTATCTGCTAATTATATAGTGTTAGCTATGCCTTTATTAAATATTTAGTTGTTGTTTGCTCTAGACTTAGAGCTTTATAGATGTATAGTAAGTGTCTTATTAGGTGTATATTATTTCTTACTAACTATATAAAGTTTTAGGTGTTTAACTATCTAGAAAGTAGGTAGTAAGGTAGTAGGATATTAGCAAGGTAGTAGATAGAAGTAAGAGTGTTACAGTGTATAAAGAGTAGATACCTTAACTTCTTTTTCTTTATCTGCACTCTACTTACACTTATATACTTTCTACTCTACTTTTTTATAATTATGCCTCCTTTGCCTTTGCATATTAATAATGCTAAGTTACTAGACTTTGTATATGCGTTGCCTAACAACATAGCTTTATAGCCTTTTCTTACTTAGTTCTAGTGCTATAAGTGCGTAACTAAGCTGTCTACTAAGTCTAGCTCTAACTCTAAGAGAATAATTAAGTTGTTTATATAGGTTTTTAGGCGTTCTAAGGAGTTCTGTATATATAAGAATAACTTTAGCATATACTCTAGATACTTAAGTAGTAACACTAGTAGATGTATTAAAGTAAGTCTAGAACTCTGCTTAGTGCCTACTTAACGCTAATCTATATAGATTACGCCTTACTTCTACTATGCTATTAACGTACTTAACTTTCTTATTAAGTAAGCTAAATACAAGATAAATAAAAAGACTACTTAATAAGGCAACACTATAACTAAAGATAATGTCTTAGCTATAACCTAGCACTACTAGCAGACTACTTTTAACTATGCTAAAGCCTACTATCTTAGTGCTATAACTTATAAGGCTGCTGTTTAACACTATATAAAGAACTTAGATTTAAGTCTAGTAGACTATAATAAAGCTTATTAGGTTTTATAAGAGTATAACCTACAGCGCTTTAATATAAGTTTCTTAACTTTCTTACTTTTACTATAGCTAACTTGTATAGGCAGCCTTAGGTACTATTAGCAAGAAGGTAGCCTCTAATATAGTTATTAATATAGATATTAAGTGCGTGTTCTAGTAGAATAGTGCTACTAGAGGTGTAGAGAAGCGTTAGTACTACTATAACACTAATATACCTTCTGCTAATAATGCCTTAGCTACTTTCTTCTAGTAGTTAATAGTTTCTCTAACTAAGTCTATAGTTTAGAAGACTTCTAAGCGTTGCTGTTAAGGTAGTCTAGACTTTAAGCTTAGCTCTACTAGAGGCTTATAAGGTCTTTTTTATATGTTTTAAGTTACTCTTTAAAATAATGTATAGTAATACATTAAATATAAATAACTATATAAAAATCTGTGCCTACTCTAATGCTCTTAAGACTCTTATTCTCTACTTTAGATAGTTACTAGGCTAATCTACAGCCTTAGGATAGTAACTCTAGGTTAATATATTATCTACAGTTTTATAGTATAAGTATTATCCTAGGATTTCTTTAAGCAACCTCTTTTCTACTAAAGTAGGTTTAAATTACTCTAACTTAACTTAGACTTAGTTTTGTATTTATAAGTAGATTACTATGTTGTATTAGTTATTGTTTTAAAGTACTCTTTAAGGATTTCCTTACAGTAGTTAAGTATAAGAAGCTAACCTCTAAGAGAATTTGCTAGTAAAATACAAGATAGATTTAATAGAAAGCAACCTTTAAGATAGAGGTTGCAGAGTTTTTATAACTCTGTTTTAAACACGTTAGCTCTATAGCAGAGCTTTAGTCTATACTAAGAAGCATAAGCTAGAGTAATGCTAAGGTAGTGTACGCTAAGGAGCTAGCACCTAGGCCTAGCCTGTTATAGTACTTTTCTACTTATTCTTTGTTTATTAGCATGCGCCTTAGTTAAAACAACTTTATTGCCTACTTTCTACTTTTTATATTCTCTGTTGTACTATGTTTTAAGTCTGCGCGCCTTCTTCTTATAATCCTACTACTATTTAATTATTTAGTTATCTTACTCTACTTAATTTTAAGAATAGTGCTTCCTAGATTACTAACTGCGTTGCGTTTGCCTAATAAGAAGGCATAAGGTAAGCAAGTAAGTTACTCTATCTCTACTTCTAATTTGCTTATTTACTAACTCTTTTACCTTGTTTAGGCTTATAGCACTGCTTCTGTAGATCCTACTATAAAGAAAGTAGAAGAAAAATAAGAGGACAGACTACTTTTTTCCCTAATCTAGAAGACCTAGACTAACTAGACTAGGTAATTCTAAAATAAGAAGCGTATAGCCTAAAGAGGTAAGAGAAGTAAAGATAGTAATAAGATAAGATAATATAATAGATAAGTTATTATATTAAATGCTAGGTACAGAACTAAGAGAGAGGGAAAGTAAGTAGTATTTATACTCTACTTCTGTTTTCTCTATTACAAATTAGAAGGATCTAGAATAGTTATTACAAATAGATACTTAGAAATTAAGAGTAGATTTCTAAGCAGATTGCGTAGGCAATTACGCAA